>PPKU02000052.1:0-39215 GCA_003706265.2 Nakazawaea holstii | reverse complement strand
ATAGTTGTTCCACTTTCAAGATATGAAAATTCTGTTATCTCCCTCAATTGTAGTCAGTTCCCATCGATATCTGTATAATCAGTCTCCCCAAGTGTAGTAATGGCTTATATTTGAAAGTTTGAAGCACCTTGAAATTATAATTAGTTACAATTGTACCTGCTGTAAATTTGAAAATGGATATATTTGTTATATATTTTGAAAAACATCATAAAATAAGTGAAAACAACTTCTTTAGTAGACAGGTAACAGAAGATATTAAAGCACATCCTGTACAATGAATGCCTGTAGATGACGAGAACCTAAAATCTCGTTAATTGAAAATAAATTGGATGAGTTATAGCTTGATAGATATTGTGATAAATTGCTGATCGACTGAGCAAAAAATCAAATATACTCTGATAAAATGCTGATCAAACCAAAGATACTCTCCTGACTAAGCGACTCCATAAATAATATAATGTGAATTGACTCAATATGATAAAAGTCAGAAGCCTATATCTTTCAACCAATCTTCATCACCAATGAAAAATAAGAAATAATAAAAACCAAACTCATTGAACGAAAGATACTCCATTGAATAAATAGTTCCATAAATAACAGAATATGATATAGTTCTGTTAGAAATAATTATCTCAAACGATTGGATAATTCGACTCATATAACGGAATGATCTATCAATAGCAAGCGATACCTTGGGACTTGCAAAAAAAAAAAGCAGTCTTCAGCTCTCTTTTATGAGAATTGATCTACTAGAATCATGGGAAAGTTTCTTTGAGCACAAAAATGATATGGGACTTGATTCTCTTTCCATACTAATTAGAGCTCCATATCAGGCTATGACAGACCATTCATTGATGCAACTGGCAGTGATGAGTAATCGCCCTTGAATGGCATACTGATATTATTGTTTGTTTAGTATTGAATTTAAAGTATTCAAAAAAGAACAAGTGTAAAAAAAGTGTTGAAAAAAACCACATAAAAAATACCGACAATCTAATGAAATAGCAATCAGTTTTGTCGATTTAGTATCGGTATCCATCAATATTGGCATGTATGTGAACGGTGTTTAACAATGACAGTAGAGCCTATAATAGCATTATCTATTCTGGCGAGTTGTTATTGTTGTTTAGGCATTCAAATCCAGTCGTATCTACAAATTCATTCACCAAGAATAAAGGTACTCAAGAACAAAAATAACAAAGTGCAATACTTGTGCAGTTCACTCGGAGACACGTGTTTTGAGACACTGCTCTTTTTGCCTCGATTCACAATTTCAAAGGTCTAGCTAAAGATAAAAATATCTAGAAAAGACCTTTAGTTCAAAATTTTGAGTGTTCATTCGAGGAAGAGAGCAATAAGATTTCAATCAGTCATAATGCTTTAAACCCGATATTGACAGATACCATGTGGTCTTATTCATCGGCGATGCCATAGATGCTGTTGTCGGAGGTAATAGTGCCAATCGTTATAGAGTGTCTGTCAGATTGGGTGGTATTTACGTTCATTCTTTTCCGGATTTCGATACGTTTCAAAAATTCTTTACAGTGAACGTTATTTCTCATTATGCCATTATTGTTTAGCTGGAAACAGATGTATAAGGCGACCCAATCAATAGAAGGCGAAGAATATGAATCAAGTCGGCTTTAATGATGTTTACCTGTATTGTTTCGAAGAGAAGTAAGACAAATGGTGAATTTAAAGAAAAATAGTTTCACAGATATTGACGTTGATAGATGGAATGAAAGCAAGGACTAATGTTGTCGTTATCGCTGCCACAGGTAGACCAATCTCATCATAACTTAACCAGATATGATAAATTTAATAGAGGAGTTGATTTTGGAATCCCACATGCCACAAGTGATTTGATAATTGTAAGAATTGAAACTTAGAACTTGGAGCTGGGCAATATGGATCTAGAACTTATGGCATGTGGTTTAGCTGCTGGTAAATCAGACAACGAAGAACATCTTTTGGTTTTCGGATTGGGTTAATGACATCAAATGTTTCATTATTGAATATTGCTGGTGGTGTTCTCATTGTTAAACCTGTTATCCATTTCTCGGTACCCTAGCAAAGTACTAGTATTGAAATTTATCTTATTCGAATGCGCATAAAGATCTAATTACATGCAGGTGAAAATCCTTATTATCTTTTCTTTTTTCTTTTTTCCGTCTATTCTTCCCAGACATCATTTTTTATCTCAACTTATCCCCTTTTCATCAGTTCAACAGTTCACCAAACAAATAGAAACTAACAAGAGAGGTATTTTGACTACATTGGGTTTGAATCATCGCAAATACTGCTGAAAGAAGAGAGAGAACCGCTTGCTGAAATTTCTTTTACGGGACAACATCATAAGCTTATATTAGCTGCGATTTGATATAAAAGTATATACGTTTCCATTCATTTTTTTACATTCTTATAGTCTTTAAGCAATTATACAATATAAAATCAGTTTATATCAGTCTCACTAGTAAAAAAGTACCACTTATCAATATATGGAAACCATTAGCTTCCTAAAAAGATCTCAATCCTTCAACAGAAAGATTTCTGATGACCTGCTTAATCAACTGATAATAACAAAGCATTAAAAGTTTCCGAGGTAAATAAATTATAGAGTATTCTTATATACAGGATTTTGATTACTTATTGATTACAAAACTTCTCCGTTTTCCTTCAAAGTCTTTCAAGATGCGCACTTATCTCAAGTTGCGCACTTATAATCTGCCCTTGCCCTTTTCTCTTACTAACAAAAAGATTCTAAATAGTGTTGATGACAATAAGTATTGAGGTTGAAACAAAAGTTAGCTTTTCTTATCCGCTATCGCGAGTTGTCAATTTTCTCCATATGGCGTCATCTCTTGCATAAGTTGTCACCTTTTCAAGAGTAATAACTTTGTTATCACCTCTTTCATAAGTTATCCTTTTTTTATGTTTATCGTCTCTTCGTTTCTTAGCAGCAAGGGTGAGTAAATCAAGAGGCAACCACAAGATCGTCTATGATGGAAGTCAATCTGAGGGTTACATATACATATATACTCGGCTGAAACACAGATAAATGGTAAGTCACCATCAATAAGATCTACTTGTATTGAATGGTTCTTCTTGATTAGTTTTAGCTTTGTACATTGTTTGTTGTTATAAGCAGACTCTAATTGGAGATTGTCATTACACTTGAGCATCACAGGCTACAAGCAGATGACTGTAACATGATTTCTTAAAGGATCATATTCAGTGACCCGAATCACTAAGTAAGAAAATTGGTTAACTTTTGTGATTGTGAAATATAGATATTACGGTGTGTTTGTGGTTCATCTGAAAAAAAGTTAGAAAAAAATCTTGAAAAAAATGAAATAAGATCATATCCTTTTATTTATATTTTACTTACCACTTCACAGCGCTATTTCCCATGCTGAAGATGGCTTTTGGTCTGACCAGCCTCTAGCTATTGGACGCTAAGAAAGATCCGCTAATTGTGAGTTGTCCATAGATGGTCCTTGTTCGACTCAGAACAGGTTTGGTGGTAATGAAAATCACAAATGTTATAACTCAATACGCTGGCAAATTCCACAACTACACCAAACATCAAAGCTCCATTCAGCAAGCCACCTGGATACAGAAGCTATCAGATAGCGCTGGTATTGAATTCCAGTGTTTCCCGTGCCCATGACAATAGGTTTGGTGGTAGCCACAACCACAAACTTTAACACTGAGATTTTCCAGACTTCAACTTGCACCAGACCCCGGATCTCCATTTCAAAGCTGATATTGTCTTTTTGTCTGGCTATATATTACTCGTTGGATGCTGGGAGATAACTCTGATGGTTGAATTTTAGGTTTCCAGTGTTTCCTATGCTCTCGAAAACAGGATTGGTGGCGGAAACCACAAATTTTTGCAAATTCGAAAAAAGGGAAATTTCATCAGGACTACAACTATACCAATCATCAAAGCTGCTTTCAGCACACGCGCAGTGGTATGGAAGATATCAGATACCGCCGGTATTGAAAGCCAGTCCCTATTATCATGAGAACAGGGTTGTTGGTATCGGAGATCAGAAAATGTTTTAAATCAACACTTGGAGAATTTTGAAATTTCAATTTGCACTGGACAACTAAACACCATTTCGAAAGCCGAATAGAGCTTATTGTTTTGTCAGCCACAAGTCGTTTGACATTAACGAAGAACGCTGGTTGTTAAATGTTCAATGGTGGTCGTCCAACCCTTATTATTTTTGATACTTATTGGGCCAGTTAGGTCCTCTTTTAATATTCACCGGTGAATTTTAGAGGACAACAATTCAGGCCCTATTTTAGAAGCGGGTGATGACTTATGGTATGGTCAGCTAGTCATGAAATGCTCAGAAAGCTGCCGGTGGAGTGAGTGTCCATGAACATTCCTTATTCAATTTTCACCCTGTTTGGTTTCCGGAAAAATCACCTATTACGTTTGAGACGACTACAATTGCATCTCTCACTAAGATTCCATTTTTGAAGCTAACGATGGCTTTTGGCCTGACCAGCCATTAGCCTTTGGACACTGAGAGATAACGCCGATGGTGAAATGATAGTTTTTCAATATTCCTCGACCTCTTTAAGGCAGGTTTGCTGGTGAAGACAATTTCTAATTTATGCAACTCAATACACTGTCAAAGGCTCAGACTATTGTTACAAGGTTTAACATTACAAATGAGAAACTGAGAGGAATATGGTTGCACTGAGCAATGAATTTTTTTTTTTTTTTTCTTATGGTGATCAACTTCCACTTGGACACTAGGTGCCGACGCTTTTATCGAATGTTCACATTTTGATGTGCCTTGTCCTAATCACACTTTCTTTTGGCGTTAGAGGATATTATCAAAGGTCTTTACGAGGTTCACAATTACGAAGAGAAAGTTGGGAAAACTACATCGAAGGAGGACTTCACATACTGAACAACCACTATTTGGGCGCTAAGAGAGAACCCGTTAAGAGAGAACCGCTGGTTGTGGGTTGTCAATTTTTAAATGTGCCTCGTCCTTTTCAGGATTGGTGTTAGATTGTTGATTGTCCTTATGATGTTCACTATTACAAAGGCAAAGTCGGGAGGAATACCGTTGCTCTGAACACTGTTGCTCTGAACACTCCAGCGCAATTTCGAAAGCCGAAGATGGCATATGGTCTGGCCAGCCACTAGCCGTTGAACTCTAACAGAGACCGCTGGTTGTGGAATTTCTGATGTGCCTCGTCCAACACACAATATGTTTGGTACAGGAAATCACAAATTGTGCTAAGAATTTTGCCATTACAAAGACACATTCAAGAGGACTATAATCACACTGAAAACTCAAGCACAATTTCACACTCTGAGCAATCACTATTTCGACGCTAGAGGCCTGTACTGGTTGTTGATTGTCAATTATTTGGTGTGTCTCGTCCAAAACACAACATGTTTGGTACAAGAAATCACTAATTGTCCCAACAAGGTTTACCATTACAAAGTCACATTTGAGAGGACAATCACACTGAAAACTTAATCACAATTTCACATTCTGAGAACCACTGTTTGGACGCTAGAAACCTATCCTGGTTGTTGATTGTCAAGTTTTTGTTCTGCCTCTTCCACCTCGTTTGGTAGTTGTAAAATTAATTCCACAGAGTGATATGACTTGTAGTTGACAAAGGGTAGTAAATTATGTCATTATAATGGTAATGCGCATCCTAAAAGAGAGTAAACAAGTCAAATAGCCTCTTTTTTTTCAAGACTTTTTTTTCGGCATTCAATTTCATATAACAGCAACTTTCAAACCAACTAAAACGGAATGTTTTGAGCTTCAACACAATAGAAGCCGACCAGATTTAATATTTTCCGGGGCAATTGTTTTGCCGACCGTATAAAGTTGATCCTGCGCTAGTCATGTTTACACAATAATTAAATCATGTGACCCTGAGAATTGAATCTAAGGAACAAAATTGTGGAGAAAGAAGAAGTGGGGTTCAACATCAGGGGAAAAATACTTATTGAAGTGTTGTCGATCACATTTCACAATATCAACTATTGACTAACATCGGATTGTTGATCCTCGACAATGGAGAATGAAGCCGAAAACAAGGAAATAGGCAAAGAAAAGCGGAAGGTTTGAGATGAACGCATGACTTTTCATTGATATACAAATTTTATAAATAGAGGTGGACGCTGAATTGCGATATTCATTGGTGATGCTGGTGATTATACATCATGAAGTGTTTTTTCTTATTATTACTCTTGACTCTTAATTTTTGTTTTGGTTCCGTACCACGGAAGGATTACAAACCAAACGTGTTCGTTACCAGTGACGTTAGCAATGAGCCCGATGATGCCGAAGCTATTGTGAGATTGTTGTTGTACACTAATGAGATTTCGTTGAAGGGACTCATTGCTACAACTTCTTTTTGGTTGAATGATACTACTCGTGAGCAAGATATTATACCAATTATCAACGCTTATGGTAAAGTTCATCAAAATTTGCTCAAGCATTCGCCAGATTATCCATCGGCAGCTTATTTGAAGTCAATTACATCACACAGTCACCCTGTTTATGGATTAGCAGCTTTTGAGGAGGAAGAGATCAGTCCTGGTGCACGTTTGCTTATTGATGCCGTTGATTCTTTGCCTGCAAATGAAACTTTACATGTATTGATTTGGGGAGGTGCCTTAGTACTCGCGGAAGGATTAAGAGAGATTATGAAAAGAGATGAACTGTCAATTACTGATTTCACTTCCAAGCTCCATGTATTTGCAATCTCTGAACAAGATGATACTGGACCTTGGATTCGTGCCAATTTTCCTCATATTCCGTATGTTGCTTCCCTCACGGGCTTTAATCAATATGGAGTTACCACTTGGGTCGGTGTTTCTGGTGAGAAGTATAACAGCTTTGATTATGGTGGACCGGATTCGTCCTTGGTTAGCAAGCAATGGCTCAAAAAGAACATTCAATCCGTAGGTCCATTGGGTGCTGTATATCCTACTTATGAGTATAATATGGAGGGTGACACTTCTTCCACATTGTCAGTGATTCCAAATGGATTGAATTATCCTCTTCATCCCGAATATGGAGGATGGGGTGGACGTTACATTCACTCTGATTTATCTGGTCGTATTAATCATTACGCAGATGCTGCTGATTATGTCGTTGGTATGAACAATCAAACTTTTGTCAGTAACAAGCTGACAGTCTGGAGATGGAGAGATGCATATCAACATGACTTTGCCCTGAGAATGCAATGGACTATTAAAGGTTTTAATGAGACATCCCATTCACCTATTGTTACCGTCAACGGTTCTTCAAGCGTTTTACCTTTGGAAATTTCAGCTACAATAGGTTCCAAAGTTGTTTTAGATGCATCTAAATCATATGATTTGAACAACAATCAATTGAAATTCAAATGGTTCCATTACTATGATATCTCTATGGCACAAGGAAATAGAATTGAAGTTCCAGAGATCAAGATCAATGGAACAAATGATGATAATTCCATAGTTGAGTTTCAAGTACCAGGTGAGAAGCTTGCTTGTGTTGACGCATGGGGCAAAACCTTGAAAACTTGTAGAATATATCATATCATTTTAGAAGTCACAAACGTTGCCAAGATTCCAACAAGGGAATACAAGAGAATCGTTGTTTTTTCCAAAAGACCTTAGGTATTGATAATTTCCAGTTGAATTTATTTTTGAAATTATTCAACTGAAATGCAATTATTGCAGCTAGAGAGGATATTTAATTAGCCGTTTCAAGTTCTTTGGTAGTGGAAGCCTCCTTTTGAAGCACTATAGAAAAAATTAGAGATTATATATATGTTAAATTAGACCGCTCCCATTACAATGTTTCAATTTTTAAACCAGAAGAAGAAGAAAATAACATCCCTAGATTAAATACCTTCTACCACTTTTAGTCTCATGAATTCATCGAACTCGGGGTTTTTCAAATAAGATAGGAACACACAAATAGTTTTCAAACCCTATAATAAGCACAATCATATTTTTAAAACAGTGATCAACTTTTGACTAAATTGGTATTGTTGATGTTTCTTTGACAATTGAGTACTTTCAATTAACAACGTCAGCTTGGACATTTTCAACGATCGATTTTCAAAGTTTTATCAATGAATCATTTTGTAGTCATCCCTATTTAGAGCAACTCAATAACAGTTAGTCTAACCATGCAAAAAACTTGAGTTCTAACAAAATTCAGATATAACACGCAAAACCATCAAACTACTAAAACTCCATCTCTGATTCGTGTGATATATCGTCTGATAATGTTGAGCTTCAGTAGTGAAATGATTTCATATCTATTACAGTTATGTAGTAACAGTATCCTCCACTTCTTTCTCTTTGGTTGTAAAGATTTTAATGCTCAGTCACCCAATAAAAAGCATCTGTTTGAGTTCAAGGTAAAATTTTAGCCCAAAACAACCACTTTCTTTGAACATTATTCGCAGACGAATTCGAAACATTCAGCAATGAAGCTTCAGATATATTTAAAAAAACCTGATTTTCAGTATTTGTAATTTGATGATTGTACCACTAAAGTTGACAACACTCAATTTATGAAAATAACACACATTCGGTATTCCCACAACATGTTGATATCTCAATATCATTTATCAACTATTTGCCTGAATTCAAGACATTTGTGTATGCTTCCAATTTTTTGAGTTCAAATCAAGTTGATTGCATCCCGCTAATAGACGCTGAGATTCTCTATTGATTCCAACTTTAATACCTTTCTGCTTCAGAAGTCGCAACATTCATGAATGAGATTTTTCATGAAGCTTCTGTACCGCACCACTAGTCATTGAATAGTGGAATTCGGATACATATCAAATAGAGTTGACTTATTGTTGGGACTTGACTTTTGTATAATCCAACAATTTTGTCGTGATAAACTTCACATAAGCTGTAAACTTCTTTCAAGGTACTTTGTCGAACGAGAAATATCAGCTTTCAATTATTGTAAAACAAACAAATCAGAATGATTTTCCAGCAAAATTTCCATTAGTTTTGGAAGCTCTTATTAATATCTTTTTCAATACGTAGAACTATGCAACCAACAATTCAACCTCGAGTCAATATTCAACTAAGAAACTAGACCGGAAACTAGACCGGCGGGGAATACTTTAGTTCAATCTCCTTCGAGTCGGACGCAACCAAAGCCTCGGTAAGTTAACGCCGAGATTTATCTGAATAAAAGTTGTGTTGCAAAAGCTGATAAGTATCTAACCCCTATTCTTGGGACGTTGTACACGATTTTTTTTCCTTGGTCCTTTTTTCTTTGTCTTTGTGGAACTGATTGGGCGCGTGCTTATGTAATCGGCGATGTTGACCATTATTGACGTTGATCAGACCATCATCGGGGCCATTTGCAATAGTTTGAGATGGAGAAATACAACTCACTTGGTCATGCAATATAACTTAGTTCCATAATCAAGAATGATAGCATAGATCGAGATCACGAAATGAGCAACGAGTGATGTAATGCCATTAGATCCTGGTGTATTTATCTCTAACTCAAACTGATATGTAAACAAAAAAAATCTGAGAAATGCCTTACGAAATTTTTTTTACGGTGTTTCAGCGGTTGTTGAGATTCGTGATCATGTACATTTCCACTTCCCGTAGGGAAGTCGATAAAGGACATCCGAGCGAGTGAATACGAATCTTTAATTGCCAAAGGATGTAATGAAAGTCTTCATGTCATGTTAAAGTCAATTGGTAGTTACAAGGAAAATGACATAATCGATGATGATGAGCTGGGATGAGCTTCCGTCTGTGTATAAAGTACCGTAAGTCAAAAAAAAAAGCCAAAAAAAGTTTAAAAATTGCAACAGGAACGAAAAAGAAAAGAGGGAAAGGCATTAGCCATGGGGCAATAACGCTGATATAGAGATACAACTTAACGACAAGCAACAACGATTATCTTTTTTGGCACCCTTATCTTTACAGAGATAGATAGATAGATAAAATCGTTTGTATTGTTTTTGTCCTCCTATCAACGCGCCCTATTGTTTCTAATGGCTCCACTTACTTAGAATTCTTTGTAAAAATTAATTAAACCAACAAAGGTGAGGCAACTGCAGAGAAGCAGCAATTTTTCTGTTTTCTAGTAGTTTGTATAAAAGTCGTCTCATCCGCTTTCTTTAAAGTTTTATCGTTTACCTACTTACCACAAAATTTTGACTCAACGTGTACAATATAATGTCGAGCAGTGTTTCCAGTGATTACAAAAAGCAATCTGCTGCTGATGAAGTCAACGTCTATGAAACTGGTGAAGTTGATCAACACACAGTTGATCAACCACAGAGAGGTGGTTTCAAAGGTTTCTTGGATTCTTTTAGAGAGTTTGAAGTTGCTAAATTAGATCCTAATCTTACCCTTGAAGAGAAGGCTGCTATTGCTACAGCACAAGCTCCATTATCAAGAACTTTGAAAAATAGACATTTACAAATGATTGCCATTGGTGGTTCCATTGGTACTGGTTTATTTGTCGGTTCAGGTACTGCCTTGAGAACTGGTGGACCAGCTGCCGTGTTGATTGGTTGGTTGTTAGTTGGTTCTATGTTGTACTGCGTTTGTCAATGTCTTGGAGAATTGGCTGTAACTTTTCCAGTTTCTGGAGCTTTTGTCACTTATAATTCTAGATTTGTTGATCCATCTTTTGGATTTGCCATGGCTTGGAATTATTGTTTACAATGGCTTATCGTTTTACCATTGGAATTAGTTGCTTGTTCTATTACTATTAACTATTGGGATACCAGTATCAATCATGATCTGTGGGTTGCAATTTTTTACGTTCTTATTTGTTCTATCAATCTTTTTGGTGTTAGAGGTTATGGTGAAGCTGAATTTGTTTTCAGTATTATCAAAGTTACTGCCATTATTGGATTTATCATCTTGGGTATTGTCATTATTTGTGGTGGTGGTCCAAAAGGTGGTTACTTGGGTGGTAAATATTGGCATGATCCAGGTGCATTTGCCCATTCTTTCAAAGGTGTTTGTTCAGTATTTGTTACTGCTGCTTTTAGTTTTTCTGGTACCGAATTATGTGGTTTAGCGCTGGCGGAAACTGCAAATCCAAGAAAATCATTACCAAAAGCTACAAAGCAAGTCTTTTGGAGAATTACATTATTTTATATCATTTCATTGACCTTGATTGGTTTAATTGTTCCTTATAATGATGAAAGATTGATTGGTACATCAAGTGTTGATGCCGCTGCTTCCCCATTTGTTATTGCCATCACCAAAGCTGGTATCTCTGGTTTACCAAGTGTTATCAACGTTGTCATTATGGTTGCCGTCTTGTCCGTTGGTAACTCTGCCGTGTTTGGTTGTTCAAGAACATTGGTTGCCTTGGCAAATTGTGGTCAAGCTCCAAAATTCTGTGGTTATATTGATAGAACAGGTAGACCTCTTGTTGGTATTGCAATCACATGTCTGTTTGGTTTATTGGCATTCACTGCTGAAACTTCATTCGAAGGTGATATGTTTAACTGGTTATTAGCCATCTCGGGTCTTTCCGCATTATTTACATGGGCTGCTATTTGTCTTGTTCACATTAGATTTAGATATGCTATGAAAGTTCAAGGTAGAAGTACAGATGAATTGGCTTTCACTTCTCAATGTGGTATCTATGGTTCATACTATGGTGTCGCTTTAAACATTTTGGTTTTAATTGCTCAATTCTGGATTGCATTGTTCCCAATTGGTGTTGCTGCAAATGCTGAAGATTTCTTTGAAGCTTATTTGGCCTTCCCAGTTGTTCTTCTGTTTTACATTGGTCATAAACTTTGGACTAGAAATTGGAAATTGTACATCAAGCTGGAAAATATCGATTTAGATCACGGTAGAAGAGAACTTGATTTGGATTTGTTGAAACAAGAACTTGCAGAAGAGAGAGCTTTTATTGCTTCAAAACCATTCTATTATAGAATGTATTCCTTCTGGTGTTGATTCCTTCCTTTCGTTTATTAGCTCTCAGTATGATGAAATTTAACGTCTTCTAATCTTTCTTTAAACATAAAACTATTGTATGAATATAATTGAGGTCTTTCAACATGATTGATATCGGAAACCTCTTTAAATTAAAATCAAAATATTTTTTACAAGGGAAAAACAAAACTATACAATTCAAACGGTATTTTCAACCTCTGAAATTTTTCTAGCTTCCTCACTTCCAGCGGTTTCCACATGTTCAATACTTTGTTTCTCAAATTCCAACGTCTTTGCATATTCATCATCAACGTTTGAAGATACAAGTGATGCTCCACTATTTTCAGGACCAAACAATGTTATCAACAACAAGTATGCAAACACGCAACCCATGAAAATGGCCATCACTTTTGAGTAGTTATACAGTCCTTCTATCTTCTTACCTGTAGCATCATACAAGGGGAATCTTTCACCAATAGTGGCTTCAATTGTAGATGAAGCAGATGAAGCCAAATTACCCAATTGGTAAGCTGTACCACAGATAAAAGATCTGAAATGGGCAGGAGATAACTCCGAAAGATGGATAGGAACCACTCCCCAAGCACCTTGCACGAAAAATTGTAAAAAGAATGCACCGGCATTTATACCAGAGTTTCTTGTAAATGCCCAAGGATAAATCATAGCACCTCCCAAGATACAGCATATAACCACAGTCAATCTCCTTCCTAAGAAATCAGAAATATGGCCCATGAAAATTCCACCAGCAATTGCTCCTAAATTGGCAACACTATTAGTCACAGTAGACCTATCTTTACCATAGTCCAACTGCTTGGTCAAAAGAGTTGGATATAAATCTTGACTTCCATGAGAAGAGAAATTGAAACCAGCCATCAAAAAAATCAAATAGATACAAACTAACCAATAATTTCTCACAGCTCCCTTGGCTTGATTTTTGAAATTGGTAGCTGCAGATGCCTTCTCTATGGAATGTTGCGCCTTCCATCCATTAGTTTCAGGTAACATCAATCTCCAAACTATAAAGATAACACAAACACCAGCACTGAACCAAAACAATGATCTCCAACCTTTTGCAGTATTATCAGTGATCAGTCTTTGGAACACAACGACCAATAGGTAGCCAAACGCATAACCTTGTTGTAAGAACCCAGACAATATACCTCTGGCTTCTGGTGGAGCATCTTCCAAGGCCGTGGACAGAACATTTCCAAAGACACCACCCATCAGTATTCCGAATAAAGCTCTGACACCTAAAAACTCTTTATAAGTCTTAACGAACCCAGTTCCAATTTGCAAAATGGAAAGCAAGGCTAAATTAATAACCAACGGATATTTTCTTCCATACCGGTCACTCAAAAGACCAAAAATTACTGCACCTACTGTACGCAACATCAAGACTAAAGTGATCCCCCAAGTGATATCCTTTGCACTCACATCAAACGACTCAGCCATATTACTAACGTTCAAAGAAACAGCAAAGTAATCAAAGGCATCCATGGTCCAACACCAAAAACTGACAAAGAAGAAATTCCACTGTTTACCACTCATTTTCCTCAATGGAGGGATTGGATTCAACAAATGCCTCTTAGCTCTAAGAGCTTCCCCAGTGGGAAACAAAGTAGTGAACCTTGAAACAAAGTAATTTTTGATGGAACTCGGGGAGAAGTCTGGAGGTTTAAGTGCATCGGAATGATGGTTGGAATCCAAATCCGTATCGTATGAATAAGAACTTGGTACAGCGGTAGCGGTAGACATTTTGGCAAGGGTCTTTCTATCTATCGTAAATCAATTTTATTAATTACCAAAAGATGGGCTCAGCCTTGCTTTTTATACTTCACTAAATTTTTCCCTTTTCCCCACAATTTTAATAATTATTATTTATTTTTTGGGGCATACATCTCTCTTTTGTGTGTGTCTCAAGATAACAACAACTGCAAGATATAGACTCAACAATCATATATCAGCTGTTTTAAGATCAAGAGTGACTTGATATATTTTACCAAAGTTGGAAAAGGTCATTAGCAATAGGACTTTAACGCCGGGTATTAGCGACTTGGAGAGCTAAGAATGATACAAAAGCCTTGCTTCCTCTGCACCCGTATGCAAAATTATTGACGCCTATTGTGTGAGAAGTTCAATAATGTTATAGAAAGTAGCTTATATTTGTATAAGAAAAGAAACTAAACTATTTACTCTCCACTCAAATTCACGTGAACAGCTTTCGTTTGAGTATAAGCGTCAAGGGCATAAGATCCCAATTCTCTACCAATACCCGAACTCTTGTAACCACCAAACGGAATTCCGAAATGGGAATCTTGTGAAGAGTTGATCCAAACCATACCTGCTTGAATCTTGCCAGCAACTTTGTGAGCTTTTGTGATATTTTGAGTGAATAAAGCAGCGGCTAAACCATATGATGTATCATTGGCTAATTTCAAAGCTTCTTCAATAGTACTAAATTTAGAAACGGCAACAACAGGACCAAAGATTTCTTCCTGAACGATTTTCATATCTTGAGTACAATCTGAGAAAATTGTCGGTTGAATGAAAAAACCTTTATCTGCTGCTTTAACACCTCCGTATGAAACTTTTGCTCCTTGTTGCTTACCTGATTCGATGTATGACAATATCTTTTCATATTGTTGTTTGGAAACTTGAGCACCTTGAACAGTTTTCTCATCAAATGGGTCTCCAATGATAGCCTTCTCCTTTGTATATTTGACAAACAGTTCAAGGTATTTTTCATAAACAGTATCTTGAACCAATATACGTGAGGTGGAAGTACAAACTTCACCTTGATTATCAAAGATACCAACATGAGACCATCTAACAGCCTGTTCAAGATCGGCATCTTCAAAGACAATTAAGGGACTCTTACCACCACATTCCAATGTTACATTTTTCAAATTCGAAGTTGCAGCTTTCATGATTAATTTACCAGTGGCGGTGGAACCAGTGAATGCAACTTTATCAACGTCAAGATGTTCGGCTAAAGTTTGTCCAGCATCTTTACCATAACCTGATATGATATTGATAACTCCTGGTGGGATTCCAGATTCCTTCACCAATTTACCAAAGTAAAGAGCAGAAAGTGGAGTTTGCTCGGCTGATTTCAATACAACAGTGTTACCACAGGCAATAGCTGGAGCAATTTTCCAGGCAAGCATCATAAATGGATAATTCCATGGGATAATTTGACCGCAAACACCCACTATGTTACATGTTAGTAAAGTTTTTCATTCTATGAGATTCATATCGGAATTATACGTACAAGGTTCTTGTAAAGTGTAGGCAAATTTCAGTGGAGAAGTTTCAATTGTCTTTCCGGAGATCTTGTCAGCCCATCCACCGTAATATTTGAAAACGTTATAAGCCTCATCCATATCACCAGCCAAACAATCAGCAAATGTCTTACCATTGTCTAAAGAGTCAATGGCTGCGAGTAATTCGCTATCTCTCAAGATCAACTCGGCTAATTTGAAAAGATAAGAAGCACGGTCAACGGCTGCGAGGCCACTCCAGCTTTCCGACTCAAACGCTTTTCTAGCAGCAGAGACTGCAAGATCAACTTCCGGTTTCAGTGCTGCATACACTTGAGTGATCTCTTCTTCTGTTGCTGGATTGATCACAGATATCAAGGTTTTCTTCTCTGGTAAGACAAATTCATTGTTGATGAATAAACCCAATGGTTGTTCATATTTGACGCCATTTGGCAAAGTGATTTCAGTGGTAAGTGACATTATTTGTTGGTTAATTTGTTCTTTGATGTCAATATAACCAGAGAGGAATTGGCTTTTTTTAAATACCACTGAAAATGGTCCCCAATAGTTACCCAATCAGGACTCATAACATTGATCAAGAAGAAAAAAAATAAAAACGTCAACACTGAAAAATCAAATATTTACCGCCGAGAAGCTTTCTTATCCTTATCAACTCTACTCGCTCCACTTGTATATATAAACGTACATACATAGATACCCCAGAGTGAATATAAGCTGTGTCTTTATATCATCATTTAGCGACAGTTGAATCCTACTTCAATTACTAGGCTATAGCCACTTCTATCCAAGTTCCTCTATCATAGCACTATATACCCGCTATCGGTTCTGATCAGACTTTGATTTTTTTCTCCGCGCTTCGTTTCGTAGTGGTCACTTATCATTGCCGGAAATGGACACCGACAGGATGTAGATAGATCAATTGTTAGATGTGTATATAAAAGAGTTAACTTATTCGCTGATGATGACTGTAGACTATATCGATAATGTCTTCAAAGCCAAATTTCACCAATTACCCTGGTGTCGGGGAGGTTAATAATAAGTTATATTCGTATTCTCAAGCTGTAAGAGTCGGCCCCTTTATCAAATGCTCTGGGCAAGGGGGTTGGGATTCGCAAGGTGTCTTGAATGAAGGCGATTTTGAAGAACAATTGAAGCTTGCATTTGCCAATGTGGAGTTGAATATCAGAACCGCGGGCGGTGATGGTTGGAATGATATTATTTCAGTAAGAAGTTATCATATTGACCTTGATGCTCAATTCGACTCATTTGTCGAGTATTTTAAAAAATGGATGCCCAATCATCAGCCTATTTGGACTTGCGTCGGTGTTACAAAATTAGGCATTCCTGGAATGTTGTTTGAAATTGAAGTAGAAGCTTATATCCCTTGATTAAATATATACACAATGTCAAAATAAGAATACAGTCTCCGATATCTCTTTAAAGTCATCACACCAAGGCATCAACCTCTTCACAGGGCTATACCATTTCTCTTCCAAAAATCTCCATAGTATTCTAACATTGCCAAAAGTCAAATGCGAGTATGATCTAATGACTGCCTGTCGTATCAATTCTTGATGCTCAGGATTGACACAATGACATCCGACAATCAACAATGGGAATAATAAGCAATGTTGTAAATCACAATCCTTGAGTTGATTGATATTCTTGGTGCAATCTGCCACTGCCAGTTGGATCAACTCGGAATTAACATTGAATCCACAAATATTCCTGTAGATGTATATCAAGCCAGTTAGACTAAAAGCAGAACAAAAAGTCTCCCATGGATTGCTTGACTCTGAACGTTGTACCTTGCGTTCAAAAAAGGACTGAAATGATAACAAGTCCTCCAATGACATGGAATCAGCTCCCAGTACACAGTTGGAAATATCTGTAAGAGCACCAAGAATTTCAAGAAATGAATCATCTTTAGTAACAGTACCCCACCATGCATTTTTCCCACCAAATCGAAACCAAAAATTTTTGGTAAAATGAGGACATGATCCTGTTAATATACAATTGGTTAGATCAATCGTTCCAAAATACGAAAGCATCATTATGGAAATAGAATCACTCAATACTTCTAATTGTCTTTCACTATTTCCCATTGAATTCAAAATGGCCCTGCCTCCTTGCAAGTGCAAAAATGCTGTTTTGAAATCATCCTTTGGATAAATCACACCATCTAACAAGCAAAGAAAAACGTTCCCTGCAAACAACACATTGATATTGCGCTTAGTTAACCCAATGATTTTTTGTCTAAACTCACTTATCGCTGAACACCTGGAAGAATTCACAATTGCCAATGACGATTCGTCGCCGCTATCAATCATCTTATGCGCACTAGATACAGCCCCAATAAAGGTGGACAACAATGGGTCTTGGAATATAAAACTATTTTCAATCTTCATCGAGTAACCATAAACTGTCAATTTTGGAGATAGTATTTTTTCAAAGTACATCACTTGTTGATCCATTGTGAAGGTCAAGATGGGGGCCCGGTCTATCAAACTAATCTCTGTGTGAACCTTTGGTATTTCCTCAACTTTCGAATTCACTTCCTTGGTGGTCTTCCTCTTATCTTTCTTCATATTCAAGGGTTCAAATATTTGGTATCTTATTCTTTTCCCATATGAGCAGGCAAAATTCCCACTTATGCATTTGGAGCAGGGCTTCTTCAAGTCACACTTCACTCTCCTACTTTTGCATTTCCAACAGCTTCCCTCCACCGTTCGAATTCTCTTGGGTTGTGCCATATCGCTTATCTCAGATAAGACATTCACTATAACTTTCAACTTTTCTCAAGCGCAAATTTAATAAACAACAAAAAGAAAAAAAACATGACGATTTCATTTTCAGCCTTTCAAGAACCCTGAATAATTACAAGATCATGGCAGTTGGTACATCTTCAGTTGCAGGTATCACTGCAGGAAGAAACCCATTGATCTATGAGTCCTCCAATCCGATAACATTGTTCAGTTTTCAAATGGTGATCATCATTGCATTTTGTCAGTTGTTACATTTTCCGTTGTCAAAATTGAGACAGCCAAAAGTTATAGCTGAGGTGTTAACAGGGATTATCCTTGGTCCATCTGTCTTTGGCCATATACCTAATTTTACATCCACTGTGTTCCCAACGGCATCTTTACCTGGGTTGACTCTAGTAGCTAATATGGGATTGATTTTATTTTTATTTATAGTGGGGATGGAAGTTGATATTCAATTTGTGAAGAAAAATTTGAAAATCGCCTTGACCGTTGGTATGATAAACATGATTGTTCCATTTGGACTCGGTTGTATCCTAGCAATAGGCTTGTATAATGACTATCACCCTGATGGTGTCAAATTTACAACTTTTATGGTTTTCATAGCCGTTGCCATGTGTATTACAGCATTCCCAGTTTTAGCACGTATTTTGACAGAGCTTCGATTATTGCAAGACAAAATTGGAACCATTGTTTTAGCTGCAGGAATTACAAATGATGTCGTTGGTTGGATGTTATTAGCGTTGAGTGTCACATTGGCAAATGCTGGTAACGGTGTCACCACAGTTTATATTTTGTTATTGATGTTTGGTTGGCTTGTGTTGATCTGTTACCCAGTAAGGTGGACTCTAAGGTGGTGTCTCATAAAGATGAAAGATTTAGAACATGGGCCTTCACAATTGTCAACTTGTGCTATATTGATCATGGTGTTCGTCTCTGCTTTTTATACAGATATCATTGGTATTCATCCAATCTTTGGAGCATTTTTAATTGGTTGTATTATTCCTCGTGATTACGGATATGTCATTAGGATCACAGAGAAGATTGAAGACTTGGTCACTGTTATTATTATACCGTTATATTTCACATTGGCAGGTTTGAAATGTAACTTGTCTTCTTTGAATACCGGTAAAGATTGGGGTTACATTGTTTGTATTATTGTGGTAGCCATGCTCAGCAAAATCTTTGCCGGATCACTGGCTGCTAAGATGAATGGTTTATTTTGGAGAGAGTCAGTGTCGGTTGGTGTCTTGATGTCATGTAAAGGTATCGTTGAAATTGTTGTTTTGACAACCGGATTGAACGCGGGAATTATTAGTCAAAAAGTTTTCTCCATGTTCATTGTTATGGCGTTGGTTTGTACATTTTTCACTTCTCCATTAGCAATTGTTGTTTATCCTGTCTGGTACAGAGATAAAGTGAAGAAATTTAGAGCTGGTGAAATAGATTGGGATGGGAATTTGTTGGAGGCACATAAGTCAGCAAATTTGAACAGTGTTGAAAGCTTCAAGAGTTTTAAACTCTCAAGGGTTGTACCAATTGTTGAAACATTGGCCGATGTTAATGATTTAGTTGGATTGTTGCATTTCTTAGTGCAAAAATCTGGTGATCGGGAATTCGGTTATCCAATAGAGACTTATGGTATCTCATTGAAAAGACTAACTCAGCGTTTGAGAGATATCATTGATGCTTCTAATCAATTAGATAATATCGATGAAGAACCATTGGCTTCAAAGCATTCCGATTCATTGTTATTGATCTTGAAGATTTTTTCTGATGTTAGTGGTAATAGCTTTGATTCATCTATGAGATTTTATTCAGATGGTAACAAGGTGAGCACAATTGTGGAATTTTCATCGAGCATGAATGACTTGATATTATTGCCTCTTTCTCAGCGTGCTGATAGGAACGAGATTCTTGAATTGACCAACCAAATTCAATGTAATTTGGGATTGTTTTTAAACAATCTGAACCCTATTCTATTAGATGATTCCACTGTGGAAAAAGAAGATGACGCATTGACTTTGACTTATTCTTTGCAAAATCAACAAGATTTGAAAAGTTCAGTTTATGATAATTTATCTTTAATCTTGACGAATGAATATCTATCATTGGACTTGTTGTCTCTTCATGTGTTTTTAAGATTCGTTACATCATTAGGCTCTAAAGTTAAGGCTACAATATACATTATGAGTGAACAACATGATATTAATGATCAATTACTTCTGGCAATAGAGTATATCCATACACTCGAGACTTATAAAGATATTATTGTTGTGTATTCCAACAAGGTTGACGGCGATTTTCTTGACTTTGTTGTATCTAACGACCAAGCTCTAGATGTTAAAAACGGTTCAACAACATCGCTTTTCATTTCAAGTATGTTCCACGAGTCTATACATAATGTTGAAACATTGATCAACAAGAGTCAAGCAAATCATTTCAACTTGTTGATTTGTAACAACAATTATGATAAATGAGTGTTATGAGGTGTATGCTTTATATATGTATAGATTTGCCTATCTGTATAAGTTTGAAGTATATACGTGCCATGAGCGGCATTACTGTTATGATGTGTATCTTTAAGGGTCTCTCTGTATGACTAATAACACTATAGGCAAAAAATTAGATAAGAGACTTCGTAATTTTCCCTTCTCGTATCCGTTAAAATTTCTGCGCATTGTTCAACGTATAAAAGACATACCACATCCGCTCACATAGTCATTTACATCCTATCGACAAGTGTATCACTTTTTTCAGTATCGAATAGAAAATGTCATCGTTAGCAGAGTTAGACGCCTCAAAGTTGAAAATCACCAAGAAGGATCCGCCATCGGAATTCACCAAGGAGAATTGGCCTGCTATTGGAACCTTATCAGATCATACGCTTGTTATCGATTATGACTCAGAAACTGGATGGCACGAACCAACTATTATTCCATCGGGAGATTTCCGTATTGACCCAGCTGCTTCAGTATTGCATTATGCCGTTGAATGTTTTGAAGGAATGAAAAGTTATAAGGGCAGTGATGGTAAGGCGAGATTGTTCAGACCTATGGAAAATATGGCAAGATTGAACAATTCATCTGCCAGAATATCTCTTCCAACATTCAACTCTGAGGAGATGTTAAAATGTATGGACAAGTGGTTACAACTTGACTCTAGATTTATTCCAGAAGGTCAAATGGTTTACGTTCGTCCTAATCATATTGGATTCTCCAATTGCTTTGGATTGAAAGGTCCAAGAAGATCCAGACTTTATTGTTTTATGGTTCAATCAAAAGCAGCATTGGACTATGAACATGACTTCAAACCTTTGAAATTGTATTCCAATGATTCATCTACACATGTTAGACTGTGGCCAGGAGGAATTGGTAACACCAAATTAGGTGCCAATTATGGACCTACCGAGATTCTGGAACTGGAATGTTACAAAAATGGATGTGATCAAACGTTATGGTTATATGGTGAAAATAATTTGGTTACCGAGGCTGGTGGTTCGAATTTCTTTGTCATTTGGATCAATGATGAAGGTAAGAAGGAAGTTGTTACTTGTCCCTTGACATCTGGTATCATTTTGCCCGGAATTACTAGAAAATCTGTTTTACAATTGTTAAGAGAAGAGACAGATTTAATTGTTTCCGAAAAGGAATTCACTATTGGTGACTTGACTAAAAAGGCACATGAAGGTAAGTTGGTCGAAGCCTTCAGTTGTGGTACTTATTACTTCATCTCTCCAGTGGGGTTGATCAAGTCACCTTCAGGAGAAGAATTGAAGTTCCCAACTGTTGTTGAAGATAAATGGGGAGAGACATCAAAGCAGTTATACGATAGATTGAAAAGTATCATGTGGGGTGAGGTTGAACATGAATGGTCCCATGTTTGTTAATTTCATATTTGGAGTGTCATTCACTGCCTTTCGGTATAAAATGTATAAAAATCATATTATTCAACATGCAACACCAAAATCTGTAATCGGTTACCGTTGGTCTGATAAGAAAAAAATATCACCGACGCAAAATTGTATATAAGAAAAACATCATTCGCACGAGCGAGTCTTTATCTATTCAAATACATACAAACCAACAGGTTTCCACGATGTCTTTTGAACTGCTCACTGAGTTCCAACTCCAGCAATTCCTTGATGAAGGATGTTTAGCAATTCCCAACTTCTTATCTCCAGAAGATGTAGAATCGCTGGTGAAGTCGTCTAACGATTTGCTCAAAAATTTTGATTTGAAAAATCACCCATTGACAAAGTTTGTAACTACTGAGGATTCGGATAATCACGTTGGTGATGAATATTTCTTGGAATCGTCTGATAAAGTTTCATTTTTCTTCGAAGTGGATGCCTTCGACAATGAGGGAAATTTGACAAAGCCAAAGGATAAGGCGATCAACAAGATTGGCCATAATTTGCATTCTTTAAATGACACTTTTTACAAGATCTCATTTGATAAACGAATTCAAAATATTGCAAAACAGTTGAATTTTAAAGATCCTCGAATCTTACAAAGCATGTTGATTTTCAAACAACCTGAAATTGGAGGGAAAGTGCCATCACATCAGGATTCAACTTTCTTATATACAAAACCATTATCGGCAATAGGTTTTTGGTTTGCATTGGAAGATTGTACATTAACCAATGGATGCTTAAGTTACCTACCTGGATCACACAAAGAATTCCCTGTTACCAAGAGAATGGTGAAGGATTTTTCCAAAGGAGGTACCACTTTTATAAATACAACTGAAGGTGACGCCTTATACAAGACACTGGAAGATGAAGACGCTGATATTAAAAAGAGAGATGATTCAACAAATTTCAAACCGGTAGAAATTCCAAAAGGTACTTTGGTTTTAATCCATGGATCTGTCTTACACAAGAGTGAGAAAAACACAAGTGAAAAAAGTAGATATGCTTACACTTTCCACATCATCGAAGGGGAAAACGAATTTGATAAATTCAATTGGTTACAAATGCCTCCTTGCGTTGAAGGTAGTACTAAATTCAGTGAATTATACAAAGGTAATAAAGTTGGGATATATTGAAAAAAATATAACTATATTTAAGCCAGTAATTCAAGGCATGAATCAATACAATCTCCAATATTATAGTTCTTTAAAACGATAATGTCTTTTAAAATGTCATCTTCAATATTAGGGAATATCGACTTCAAATTCTGGTAAACTTCTTCAAGTTTTTTACTGTGTATTAATTGTTCTTCGTGTTCTTGAATCGAAAGCTTTTTAATTTTTGAAAGCACCTTATTGTCTGACTCGTCATGATTTTCTTCCTCATCTTCATTAGAAAATATCTTGTTGAATTTTTGTTGTAATGCATTTGCTGAAGTTGCCAATATTTGTGAGGGAGACAAATCTTGTAGTCTTTCATCACTTAAGGCTCCTGCTATTAAAGGAGCTGGTGAAAAAATTTTACTCTTCTCCTTTTCTTCCTTTTTCACTTTCAATTCCAGCTCCACTTCAGCAACTTTTGCATTAAACTCATCTTCTTCAATGGTCAACAATTTGAAATCAACTTTAACGATGAAATTTGCCAGTAATTGCAACGAAGATAAATAGTACATAGCCTCACCGTTCAAAAAAGATTCATTTCTAAATCTTTCAATATATTCAATATTGGAAATCAAATGTTTTGGCTTGGCTTTTAAAATGATGTAGATCAACAACGGCACAAAAGTATCAGCGTTCTCTTCCAATTTGGATTTAGACTGTTGCTTTCTAATCAATCCAAATATAACTTTGCAACAATTTAATATGCAAATTATCTTATCCCTTGGAGATTTGTAATTGTTCAACTTATTCAACTCATTACAACTCAAGGTGATGAATGACTTTGAACTTTCCATGATGGATTCCGGAATGTCCAAATGCTTGTTCTCTATCCATTGAAACTTGATCAAGTTCTCCAGTAATTTCACGTCCTGTATCAATTCCAGTTTGTGAGAGGGAGTTAATTTTGGTGTATTCACCAAGGCAGGGGGGAAAACTTGAGTGTATAACCTTGACATTATCAATTTCTCAAAGCCTTCCTTAACGTTCACCAATTCAGCATGATTTAAATTCTTGAACTGTTCGATATCTGTAAATTTCTCCAAGATGAAACTTTCAAAATCCTTTATCAATTTCGCCTGCTCATCGAATGTCCAACTTTTCATACTGAACTGTTTCATAAACGATTTGATGTATTTCACTATCGGCTGGCATTCTTTAGATTTCAACTGCTTTAAAAACACTTGAAAATCAAAAGGTATTTGTTCCTCTTGTTCCTCCGGCTTCTCAATTGATGGTGTGTTATCTTTTGTTTGTATTTCCATGGACAGTGATGGCTTAATCACCTCATTTTGAGTGACATCAATCGGTATTGTAATGGAATGTGAGCTCGACTCATGCGGTATTGGGAACTTCTCCTCGGAAATGTGCTCCATTGGTTTCACTTCAGCGATGGTCTCCTCTTCCAGTTCTTTTACGTCATTAACCAGTTTCTTCTCATTCAATTCTTCATTCGTCTCTCCATCTGAAGAAGATGAAGAATTAACAGCCTCTCCCTCATCGCCTTCCGATTCGTTCCCGCTCATCAAGGTTTGAATCAGGTTATCGTCCCCTGAACTTTTCAAAGAACTATGGTTGATATTTTCCAATAAACTGATCAATTCATCGCTATGCTCTTCATTGGTCGAATTAATGTGATTGCCATTAGTGTTATTATTATTATTATTGTTGTTGTTGTTAATGTTTATTGAAGATGTAGTGGTAGCAGTAGTAGGCAAAGGAGCAGACGACGATATTTCAATTTTATCATTATTCAACCTAAGCGTTGGCCCCCCAGTTGAAGGTCTAGACTTTAGCTTGGTGCTCCCTAATATGAACTTGTTAGAACTGTTGAATGTCTTATCGAAGGACATTGTATCTTGATCTAATCTCTTGTTTGTATTATAGAACAACCGCCTCTTTTGGGTCTCTCGATTTTTAAAGGAGGAAAAGACGTGCACTCAGATACAGAATTTCATAATTTAGTAACATGCCGCATTAGGAAGTTATAATTATTGAGTCAAACAACAGCCACTTTACAGCGGTATGGAGTTCTTGGCCTTTAAAATACCAGCATTGTATTCCTACAAATCCAGCAAGTTCAAAAGGATTTTCATAGTCTGGTAATTCTACTTTTCCTATTATTTTTTTTCGTTCTTAACATCGACTATTTTTATACCCGAAGCTTTTTGTAACCAGTAAAACTAAAACTTTTTCATTTTCTTATTTTATTCTCCAGTTTTTGCAGGCAGGGGTTCTAACAGCGGCCAATGGATTGGCAATATGAGCCAAATGTCAAAACTGCGTGAAGAGAAAGGCTTATCGAACACATAAAAGCTTAACTTTCATTCTCTTTTAAGGTGCTCTCAACTTTGATCACAAGTACAACGCCTATGTCGGAAATATCTAAAGTCCAGGTGAGCACATTGTGAAATCACACCATACCTGGCCATCACTTTCAAGATAGAACTTATCACCTTTTCATGATTGCATTGCATATGGAGTGACTTTCATCATGCGGGACGGGACCTTGATCTGTTCCAACTGGTAAGGGTCAACGTTACTGAACCCCTTTTATAGTCACGTTCAGCTCCCAAGTTTTGGTGAGCCGTATCAAACAATCGCTTGCCCTGTTCAGGGAAAAACCGACAGGAGAAAAACCCAAAAATAATTATGCATCTTGTAGCAGCTTGAGCCATAGCACTACTCTGAACTCTTTATCTGGCATAACACAATTGAACTTATATGATATACACTTACAAATACAATGAATTCAGAATCAAAATATTGTTTCTGATCAAATACACTATGTATATCTTGACCAGCATTAACACCGCCGTTTGTTTCAAAACGGATTGTGTGCGTCCCTTTGGAAGCACTGCTCTGCCACTCTTCTTACTTTTTTGCTTAGATTTTGCGTAATTTATGTGGTAAAAAGCGCCCAGTGTATATTACAACCTCGGACAGGGTTTAAGTCCTCGGGTCGTAAAATTTTTTTTAGAGCCCTTTCTTATAAAACAAGAGTGATTTCCATAGCAAAACAACAGTTCGTAACAAGGAATGGTATAGAATTATTGTCATGTCCAAAAGTGAACCCATCGATGTTGATAAAGTCAACAATAACATATTTGGAACTCCACAGTTGCAAGACTTGAGCCAAACTCAATCTCATAGTACAAACACTTTGAATACATCAGATTACGAAACACCGCTGGAATCACTCAATGAACAATATTACGGAGAAGATGAAGATCTGGATGATGTAAGTCGAATCACTCATGAAGACCAAAATGAGGTGTCTACCATACAAGGGCTGGATAAGGCTTCATTCAATTCTCATACAAGTCTTCCTGTAAGTTCAAATACCGGAGAAAATTTTGCAGACGTTCTTTTAGAAAAGACACATACCCAGAGTGAAATGTACGAGCAGGATTTAGAAAGAGAGATGTCAAGATAT
The DNA here is from genome assembly GCA_003706265.2 of Nakazawaea holstii. NCBI lineage: Eukaryota > Fungi > Ascomycota > Pichiomycetes > Alaninales > Pachysolenaceae > Nakazawaea > Nakazawaea holstii. The sequence goes on along the minus strand of PPKU02000052.1, from coordinate 12,701 downwards.
TCCAAGCATTCACAAAAAGATGAAGATGGTATCCTCTTAACACAAATGGATTGGGATGGTCCCGATGATAAACTGAACCCACATAACTGGTCGAATGCGAAAAAATGGTTTGTAACCATGACAGCTGCCGGTATCTGTCTTGTGGTTACATTTGGATCATCGCTATATGTTTCAGGTGCATTTAGCATAGTAGCTGAGCTTCACACGTCTGAAGAGATGGTACTTGCCGGTTTGACTTTTTACCTTGTAGGCTTAGCTATTGGTCCGCTGCTTGGTGCTCCATTATCTGAAATTTTTGGAAGGAAGATCGTTTATATTACTTCTTTACCAGTTTCAATGCTTTTCATAATGGGTGTTGGATTTTCCAAGAACATTGGAAGTATATTGGTGTTGAGATTTTTCTCTGGATTCTTTGCATCTCCTGCGATGCTGATTGCTGGTGGAACTATCTCAGATATATGGACACCTGATATGGCTGGTCTTGCAATGTCTACTTTTTGTTTAGCTCCATTCTTGGGTCCCGTCATTGGTCCCGTCATTGGATGTTTTGTTGCTGAAAAAAAGGGATGGAAGTGGTGTCTTTGGGTAAACTTGATGGCTGCGGGTGCCATTTTACCATGTGTCTTGCTTGCAGATGAAACTTACAAGATCACAATTATGCACAAGAGAGCTAAAAAGCGTGGAATAAAAATAAAAAAATCAATGACAAATTCTGAGTTTGCCAAGTTTATCGTTACAGTAACGTTACTGAGACCATTGAAGATGTTGGTTGTAGATCCAATTGTAATGGTTTTTTCGATATACGTTGCATTTGTCTTTGCAGTTTTGTTTGGGTTTTTTGAAGCATACCCTGTTATATTCCGTGGTACTTATGGGATGAATTTAGGAGTATCAGGTTTACCATTCATCGGAATTGGTATTGGGTTGGTGATTGGTACTCTACTCTTCGTCGCCATCGATAGATTGTACTGGTTCAAGAAGAATGAAGACGGCTCCGTTGGTAGAAAGGGCAAAAATGGAGAACCTTTCAAGCACACTCCAGAATCAAGGTTGTTACCTTGTAAAATCGGGGCTATCACGCTTCCTATTTCTTTATTCTGGATGGGTTGGACTGCAAGAAGCTCTGTACATTTTATGGCGCCAATTGCAGCAGGTGTTCCCTTTGGATTCTCCTTGATTTTAATTTTCTTTTCAGTTATGATTTACATGACCATGAGTTATCCACCATTGAGTGTTGCATCGTCTTTACTGGCGAACAATTTACTGAGATATTTATTGGCTTCTGTGTTCCCTCTTTTTACAGTACAAATGTATCATAGATTGGGAAATGGCTGGGCCTCCTCATTATTTGGTTTTATCTCATTGGCTATGGTGCCTGTTCCATGGATTTTTGCCAAATGGGGGCCAACTATGAGAAGTAAATCTCAATTTGGATTCGCTGCCATGCAAAGAAATGCAGAAGCTGATAAAAATGATTCGTCATCTTTTAGTGATGAAGATCTGAATTTGAAAACTGAATCTTCAACTCCGGTCGAAGTTTAATTTATAGACCACATTTGCGCTTATGATACCAATAATAATATATATATATAGATATGAACTTAATTTCTTGTTGTTTTCGCTCTGTTGTTTTAGCAATTTATTCTTGTATGTAGTGTTACCACCCACTCTGCAGTTTTTTGACGGATCTACCTTCTCTAGGCAATATTTTTTTTTTGTAAGGCACACACACACATTTTCTACATTTGGTTTTAAATCTTAAAAATAGTAATATAACTTTTAATCCAGTTTATTATTGCCACTTAATTGAGTCAATTGTTTCAAACTAAGTATAAAATCTATCAAATGTCACAACAAGAACAACCATTGAAAATCGGTATCGTTGGTACTGGTATCTTCGCCACAGATAGCCACTTGCCAACTATTCAAAGATTATCACATTGTTTCACACCATATTCCTGCTACAATAGAACCAAGGCTAAGGCAGAAGTCTTCGCATCAAAGGCCTCCATTGCTCCGGAGAAGATTCATGACTCATTAGAAGAAATTTTTCTGGACAAAGATTTGGATGCAATTGATGCGTTGTTACCTGTCCAATACAATTTAGACGCAATTAAATTGGCTATCAAATATAATAAGCCAATTTGTTTTGAAAAACCGCTCGCTGCCAATTTGGAACAAGCCAAGGAAATTGTCAAGTTGTCAAGAAACTCCAAATTGCCCATCTTTGTCTTGGAACAATGGTCATATTATAAAGCAGTTGATGTTTTGAAATCGAAATTATCGGATATTGGAAATGTGGTTTCCTTTTCATACAAATCAACTGGTCCATTCAACAGAGACAACAAGTATTTGCAAACAGGATGGAGATTGAAGCCAGAACACATTGGTGGATTCTTAAGTGACGGTGGTGTACATCAATTGGCGCTTTTAACTGGTGTATTAGGTACAGTCAATAAGGTCTCTGCCTTCACTAAACAAGTCAGAGAATTGAGTGGAACTGATGACATTGTCTATTCCACTTTGAAATTGGACTCTGGAGTCATTGGAACTTTCACTTACGGGTCTGCATTTGGCGCTTCTGAAAAATCATGCACTTTCGAGATTATGGGAGATAATGGATCAATTAAATTTGACTTCTCTCCAAGTGTTCCAAGATCTGTAACAGTCTTGATCGGAGATGGAGGTCCTGATGTTAAGAAAGAAGTTATTGAAATCACTGATGAGAATTTTGCATTGGATACCGAATTTGAAGTATTTTCAAAACTGGTCAAGACATCCGATCTCACTCATATTAAAACAACACCTGAAGTTTGTTTCCATCATTTGGCTATTATTGATGCAGCACTCAAGAGTAGTGCTAAAGATGGTGAGAGTATTACTGTCGAAAGACCATGATGGAAAAATAACTATGTTATAGTTTATTTAATTGAGAAAAGTTTTCAATAAGAATGGACTATTTTGTGACGGAAACGTCCATATACATTTTAATTGTAGGGTTGAGATTTCGCAAGGAATTTGTGTATTTTTTGGGGGGTTTCCACCATTTTGCGGTATAAAATCATTTAAATTTAGCAATTTTGTGTTGTGAATACTCGAATTTACTAAAGTTTAAATATAAATGCTCCTAACGCTAAAAAAAAAAATTAGTTTCCACTTCCTTATACATAATATGCAAATTTTCGCGAAGAACGAGGAGCTCACCTATGATCATATGGATTTGCGCGTTCAAATATTCTCTGTTTTCTGCATTTTTTTCCGTAACAGCTTGTTTTATGAATGAGACATTATCATCAAGTTGGTTGAATCTGTTGTTTATTTATATTTTAAAATTTTTTGTTGTAATTACCTGAATTTACTAAAGTTTTAAATATAAATGCTCCTAACGCTAAAAAGATAAGAAACGAATTTATTTATTTGTTAGTAATACTACGTTCTTCTGTTCCATTGTTGCAAAAGTTGACAGAGATTCTGCTAACTCCACGTAAAACTTTTTCTAAATTTTTTGGTTTAGATATAAAGCTTTCATTCCAAAAACTTCATTTTAGTTTCTAGCGGTTGAGAAATGAATATATCGACCCCGTTTGTCTGAAGATAATATCATACAATATGAATTGCTTAGATTAAATATCGTATACAATAAAACTGATTCTGTTATATTTTTGGATCATATTTTGATGGAATATACTTTTCTTAACCTTTTGCTTTCAACTTCAACTTTTCAACTTTCTTATTTTACTTTTACACTCACTTATACCTTACCTGATCGGGGGTTCCATTTCCTATGCTTCCAGGGCATTAAGAGACTCATTGTTTTAACACTACCAAAGTTTATCACATATTCAGGGGGCGGGCTTACTTCTATAAAAGGACTCTTTTTAGCTTTTGACTTTGTTTATTATATAGTTAAGGGGGGCGATCTTTTAACATATTAACTTAATTTGAATGTTTGAGACAATAATTTATTGATGTTGAGCAATAGGGACCGTAAATCAATGGTATTCAGGAGTTTCTATTGTGGGAAGACTTTTATGATAACTTTTTCAAAACTTTCAATACGGTCTTGCCGTCTTTCTGATCATTTTTGATCATTTTTTGATATGAGTGAGGTAAGCTTTCAGCTCACTGGAACTATTTTTTACTTTTCTGTCATGTTGTGATGAGAGTTTAACTCTAGTATTGGTTTGCATTCAAAGTTCGAACAATAACCTGAAACAGTTCAGTAGAAATTTCAGATGATTTCATCTCTTTTAATAAGTTTTCAGTTTGTATCAAGTGCCATAGTTTTTTAGTTGTACCTTTTCTTTGATGTATAGAACACAGATAGAAAAGAAAAAACAAAAATATAAAAAAATACAGTTTTATATCAGTACTGATAACAATGAACGATGATGGTACTAAGAATAGCAACCCAAGATCGCATTCGCGTACTCCATCAATCAATTCTTCAGATTTCACTGTGAATCCCAATTATTATAACATCAATAACTCCGATTCGTCATTGATGAACACAACTTCGTCATCTTCTGATAGTGATCAAAATTCAATTCTTGAAGATCAACGGTCCCAGGGAGTTGACGCTACTGAATATTTGTTAAGATCAATCAATTCATCTTTGAGTACCTTGGAACTTGATAAATCCATTGTTTTACAATCTCAGATGTCAGGCCAGTTAAATAACAAGTCAAAGGAATTATTGATCAAAATCAACGAGTTGCAAATTTTTTTAAAAGATTATAGAACAAGATTGCAAGTATACGAAACTTCAATAATACCCACCCTTGTTGTTGATTTGAAGAAAAATGAAAAGAAGCTACTACGGTTGAATAAAAGTTTCAAGAGAAACTATCCAATTGAATTTCAGAAAAGTAAAGATAAAATAATTAATAGGATAAGCAACGAAGACGATGATTTATATGTATAAGGAAAATTATTATGTGTAAGCAGAATGTGAGAGTCTCAGCAACAAGATTAAAAAAAAGTTTGGTTCAGGTTTCTGATTCCATGTCAGCTGCCCGTTTTTTAAGGAATTTTTCAGTGCCAAAATCTTCAATTAACCAACAAACACCCGAGCTAATGATACTGACACCCAACATAACAACCAACATCATGTTGGAGTATTCGTATCTTCTCAGTTCATCTGCAGGCCATCCACTGTATAGAGCATAAGTAGCGGTAACACTTCCCAAATTTCCCAATCCACTAACGACAGCAGCGCTGATAGCACATCCTACATCTCCATGAGATATTCCGAAAATTTCAGCAGTCCAAGCCATACAAATAGGAACTGTAGGACCTAAGCCGAATCCACTTATCAACAATCCTCCGTAACTGTTCCAACCTCTGCAATATGTGGTGACAAACAATCCAATAATAATAATTAAAGTGGCAGCAGAGAACAATATAGGTCTCAATTTTTTGTAACGGTCAGCAATAGGTGTGACAATGACAATGGCAGCAAGATCAAATAACCAGATTGGGGCATACAATAATGAAACATCAATTGAACTCAACGATGGATCGTTAGTTTTGATAATGGTGGTACCAAAAACGGCCAAACCAAAACCTGTACCAACAACACCAAAATACATGAGAACCAATGGCCAGATTCTAATATCACTAAAGATACGAACGACATCTGAAAACCCGTATGTTATCTTTTTGTATCTTTTAGCCATGTCAACTTTATGTAATTCGGTTTCCTCACTGTTTAATGGTTGAGAAGGTCTTGGTAAAAATCTAGTCAAAGACCATTTCCTATTCCATGAACCTAAATCAGTCAAATGAGCTGGTCTGTCCGGTAACCACCAGAGCAATGAAATACCAACAGCAACAGTGATGGATCCATAAACGATATACAACCACTTCCAACCTTCAATGCCTCTAGTCATATCCATCTTTTGGAAACCAGCAGCTACTAAACCAGCAGCAGAGGCACTGAGTTGAGCAGCAGTGAAATAGTACCCGATTCTTTTGGCACTTCTTTCATTAGGGTACCATAAGGAAACGTAGTAACTCAACCCTGGCCAAGTACCAGCACCACATACCCCACTAAAAAATCTGATTGCAATAATACCCTGATGACTTTTCAACGCAGCATAACAAGTATAAACCATACCGACAGATATAACGATTCTACTCAACCAAACTTGAGGAGAAAGACGGGTCATCATTATATTCATAGGAACATCAAATAAGATGTAACCAACATAGTACAATGCAGAAGCTGTGGAAAGTTCGTGAGATGTCAAATTTAAAGTTCCTGCTAACGAATGACCTTCTGACAGGTTCATGGTAAGTGTGTTACCATAAGCTGAAGAACCAAAAGACGTAAGGAAATATAACCACCATAAAGGTGGAATGATACGGTAGTCCAAATGTCTGTAAACCTTATCAAGTTGCTTTTCAGTGACTGCATTGGCTTCAAGATCATGGAAGCTCAGTTCTTCCTCTTTCATATCAGATGAGTTGTGAGTATCAGCTCTGATTATTTCCGACATTCTGATTGTAGTGAGTTGGATAGTTGAATGATATAAAAATACAGAGATGTACCAATAGTCCCCTTCCCTTTTATATCTAGATACCTCCTGCAGCACATTTCAAATTTTTTTAATTTTTTCAATGTCCTGACACGATGACTCTTCCTATTTAGGAAATAATGGTTGAATCATATTGCAAAATTTTCCCAACAAAATGATCACTTTTAAACTTAAGTGGTACTTTATCACCGGACTACCACAGATACGCTTGTCAGTTGGCATGATGAGAAGCACTCAATGAGACCAACATATCTATTACCAGTACAAATGGTTGTGTTTTTGATTGTTGATATGAGATTATTCTTATTCCAACAAAACTTAAAGAACCCTAACAAATTTGAGTATTTTCAAACTGCTTTTCCATGCAGTCATAAGTTAGCCTGTCTCTGTTCGTGAGTTTGAGCTTACTAGTTACTGATTTTGTCCAACACGATTCAAGTAGCATTTTTCCAAATGTCTTTATGTTTAATTAATAAATAATCCTCTCAGTCATTGAAAAGTCTATTCACTACAATGTCTTTTGTTACACCTCAAATACAAGTCAACATCTAATCTATGCATTGAAAAAGTGGCAATTTAGGCTTTGATATAGAAAGATTGTTATTTTGCTTTTCATCACCAGCGTGACTCAAAAGAGCTTTCATACTTTGTTATCTTTATGTGGTAGTTGTCTTCTCTATATATGAGGCAAAAGATTTTGTTATATTTTTTGCGCCCATACAATCTTCTCATATAGATCAAATATTAAATGCTATCTAAAAAAACTTTAGCATATGGTGCGTCATTAGAACCAATAACAAATCTTTTAGACCAGAAGAAGAACGGATGTTAATGTATTTGTAAATTTGAGTGCTCTGTCTTCACGGATCCAATTAATTTTACGCTTGTTGTTTTGCTTAGGCTAAATGAACTTTAGGCTTAGCATGGAAAAAAATATATATATAAACAAGAATTAGTCACACCGAACAAAAACGAATGAGTGAGTTTAAGAGACAAGAAAATGATCCAATACAGCCCCTTGAGCAACAACAGCGATAAGACTGTGTTCGGAGTTGCCTTGCAAAATGCATCTAAATACCTTTTTCTTGCAGGTATCATTTTTAACATTTTACTTTCAGCATATTTATACAGCAGAACTGGAATTTGGCATCACGCTGGTAGTGCCAACAATTATGAAACGGTATCAAAAGAAAACTTTCAACAGCTTTTGGATGTTGCCCATTTGGATTTCACCAACTCTTCTTCATTATTTAACGAAGTGGAAAATGCTGTCAAACAGAAAAACGCTGATTTAAATCCAATCGGAGTGACCTATTTTCCAGCTTATATCTCGGAAGGTACATTTTTGTATCATTCCAATGGAGATGGCCTAATCCCCTCATCTTTTGAGTGGGTGGCTATGGACTATGAGTTCAGTTATAACTTTGCACATTTCAGAAGACCTAATAGAGGTGGAAGACGAGGACCTCCTCCTGGTGGTCCGCACAAAGGTCCTCATTTAAAGGGCGGACCTGGTGGCAAGCCACATCCAAAGAATGAAAGGTCTTATTTGTTGACTTTCAAAGCGGTTAAACCTTTGGATAAGTTGATATACCTTGGTGGCGCTTCTGCTGCAAAGACTTCCACTGGAGAAATGGACACTCAATATTTATTGTCTCAAATGGATGATTATGAAGAGTTTGGCGAGCGAGTAGGCGCAGAACGTATATGTGCTTGGGGTAACTCAAATGGTAGAAAATTAGATGGGATTGTGAGGTTGGAAGTTGGGTTTGAAATCATCATCTGCGATTTTAATGACAAACTTGAGCTTGTTCAAAATGTGACTTTAGCATTGCCTACTGAAGTTATTGGATTCCCCAAAGAACTTCCAACAAAAGATGAAGACAGTTCGTCTACCAAGCGTTCCACTGATGAGGAGGATGAAAATAAGCAAAGATCCAAAATTATTGATATATATGAAAATATGTCTGGTTATGATCATCTACTTTCAGGTGAGTATGTCTACGATGGTGATCAAAGAATTCATTTAGATTTCTCTAAAGTCATAACTTTGATCAACAGGACTGAGATCTCACCTGATACATATACCCGTCGTATCAGTAACATCTCTCAAGATGTCAATACCACTTTTTTAAAAGACATGGATGTATTGCTTTCTGGTCCTACTTTTGATCCTTTTTCTTCCACAAATTGGGAGGTGGTGACACATAGGATAGTGAAGAAGTTTTCTCCAATTCTCATGCTGCTAAATCAGTCAATGAATAGTTATCTTGATAAGTATGACTCGATAGAGGTTGAAGAAGGCGATGCAGAGTACCTGCAGCTTTTGGATGTATTGGGTCAAAATTTGACAGCATATACCTATAATTTTGTCAGAAGATATGCTGATGAACATTATGAGATCAACTCCGATGAACAAATCAAAGACAGTATAAATATGATGGTTTGGGATTATATACATCCTTACCAACCTTTGAGAAGCCATAGCGATTTTTTGATTTGGGCATCCATTGCAAATGTTCAAACCAAAATTATTGATGAGATTTATGATTTGTTTAGTACCGGAAAGGAAATACTTGTCGCCAAATATGTGAATAAAACTGAGGATTTCAAATCACTAGATTCAAATTTTCATGATTCGATTGTTAAAAAGTATGCCAAATTGAATACATTTATTGATGATTTGAATTGGTCAATATTCTATCGTTGCTCTCAGGTTTGTCAATTCAATGAAATATGTTTGGTCCCAACGTGGGGGCCATCTCCATTAGGTTGGGGATTTAACGAGAAGTTAAACACACACCATTTAACTGACGATGGTGTCCTTAGAATAAATAAAGATTTAATATGTTTGGGACCGCAGACTTTGATGGATGCTGCTTTTTAATGTTATTCGCTCTGCTTGTTATGAATTTCTTCTTTTGAATAGTTTTCAAGTTATAAATTCGAGCTAGAATGCTCTCAAATATAATGTCATCTCTGATTGAGTAGCACTGCCGTCTTTTATTATGAGACTTCAACGCCCTTGAATGTTTTTGGTTAGACAGAGGCGAAATATTTTTCGACTTCGAATTCAAGTGAAAAGTTTTCCTAAGGTTTCTACCGTTACTTTTTAATTTTGGTATGCATCGCTTAATAAGCAACAGAATGAGAAGATCGTCGACTGATTAAAAACGTCCATCCTTTTTATCAAGTTTTGTATCCTCGATTACTTGGATCCCACAACACTCTTTAATAAATAACGTGAACCAAGAGACAGGTATGTATTTTAGTTCACAATGATTCTTAGCCCATTCTATTCTTGACTGAAGGTACAAATCAACATTCTATAAAGTAATATTTTGCTTTGGTATCAGCTACGGAAGAAAAGTCATAGATTGGGCTTACAACCCGAAGTCAAAACTGAAATAATTGGTAATGTAATATGTATTTTGTTGTGCGTTGGAAAAATGACTCAAATGACTCAAATGGATTTCCCAAAACGATTTCGGGTTGAAAAACTTCCGCAGATGATCATACAAAGAGCGGGGTTTTCCTTTTATGCACGATGAAGTTTGCCCTGAATACAGTTTCGAGGAATATCAACTTGTACTTCCCCGAAAGATGTGTGACTCGTACCTGATGAAATAATGATTGGCCTTTGCCGTTTCCACACAGAATCTACAGAAACCGTCATGACCTCATTAATATTGTCTTGAAATTGTGCGGCATGAATGCAGGCAATCAACCATTGTGGTTCTGGAGTCAAGACTGATCATCATAACAATATATAAAAGAATCTGAATTCCTTCGAAATCCATTTTCACATAATTCCGCTAGCTCTAATTTTCATTCTGTAATTATGAACTTATTCATTATAGCGTCATTATCAACTTTGGCAATTGCAACAGCCATTCCCAATGTATCAAATTCTTCTGATTCCACACCAACTGTATCATTACTGAATGGTACTTATTATGGAAATTTCATCGAGTCATTCAACCAAGATGCATTTTTGGGTATTCCATATGCTCAACCACCATTGGGATCATTGAGATTCATGCCTCCTCAATCGTTGAATGACACTTTTGACAGCCCACGTAGCGCAGTTGAATACGGTGATGTGTGTATTGGCTTGGGATTATTTGGAGATAATAAGGGCTTACCAGAGTCAGAAGATTGTTTAACTTTGAACGTTGTCAAGCCTCACGGTGACTACACTGATTTACCCGTTGCCATTTGGATTCATGGTGGTGGATTCTATGATGGTTCTTCAAGAAGAGATGTTTACAACTTGAGTTATATAGTTGAAAACAGTGTTGAAATAGGGAAACCAATGATTGCAGTTAGTATCAATTATAGATTAGCAGCACTTGGAAATTTGCTGTCCCTTGAGGTTGGTGAAGTAGGCGCTACTAATGTTGCATTGAGAGATCAATTAAAGGCTATAGAATGGGTTCATGAAAATATTGCTGAATTTGGTGGAAATCCAGGACATATTGTTATTTGGGGTGAAAGTGCTGGTTCAATATCAGTTTCCCTCTTGTTAGGCACGTCAAATTTGGGAGATTATGTTGTTGGAGGTATCATGGAAAGTGGTTCTGCACAATCTACAAGATTTGTGGTTACAGGTGATGAAGCAAATCAAGAAGCTTTCAATAATTTGACAGAAGCTCTATCTTGTAGTTACGATGACGTCGACAACCCATTTGATTGTCTTCAAACTGTCAACATAACTGATTTCAAAACAGCAATCAAAGACACTGATATTGTTGGAAGTGGATATTTGACCACTCCATACATCGATGGAGATGTAGTAAAGAGATCTACAACATTAAGGTTAAAGAGTGGAGATTTCGCAAAAGTTCCAATTATCATTGGAACCAACACCGATGAAGGAACTGCATTTGTTTCAAACACAACAAATACGGACGAGGATATCATAACAGGGCTTCAAGCCACGTTCCCATTGTTGAAAAACTCTTCAACTGAGCAAATTTTGAAAGAATACCCAAGGGGCAATAAGTTGTTCGAATGTCCTTATGATTCACATGAAAACGTTTCATTGCCTTCAGGAATAGGGTCTGAATTTCCTAGATTTGCTTCAATTTATGGTGATATTTCATTCATTGGCCCACGTAGAAGTGCCGCCAAGCTGTTTGCCGCTGCTGGTGTGCCAGTTTATTCATACAGATGGAACGTTGCCGACAAAGGAGCTGAGCCTTATAATGGAGCTTCCCATTTCCAAGAGGTGGTGTATGTATTTGACAATCCGAGTCAAAAGTTTGTCACAGCTTCGCCATGGAATGAAGATGCTTCAAGTCCTGCCTTGGCTGATATGATCTCAAAACAATGGTGCTCTTTTATCGCTGATTTGACTCCAAACAATCATAACTTAACAGATGTTCCCGTTTGGCCAGAGTATGATGCTGAGAACGGACAAAATTTTGTGTTTGAGTTGGACGGAAAGTCTTATATAGAGGAGGATTCTTTCAGAGCAGAGGCTATCTCATATGTCATGGGAAATATTTACAATCAATTTCAACATTAATTGTGTTATTTTTTGTCAGCCCCGGTTTTCAGTGGCTCGTTGTGTTTTTATTTACCGTATCCTTTTGAAGGTCACCCAGAACTAATATATAATGGAGCCTTTTGTTTGTTGTGATGACAACCTTATAGTATTATAGAGTATATATTAAGTAGTTTGGTCCATATCGAGTGGACTAATCGAACCATGATAACCACTGTTCAAGAAAAAAGATTTTGACCGTGCACGAAGCTGCAAAGTCAAAAAGTAAAAAAATGGATTAATAAATTTGCCTCATAAAAAATTTGAAGAGCGTCAGCTTCAATTAAATCAATTTTGAACATAGTCTCTTAAAAACTCTTCTGGAGAATGGAAAACTAATTTATTTGAATGGGAAATTCGGTGAGGACATTTTGCGGAGGGAAATATTACAACCAGAGGTTGAGATCAAAAAAAAGGGGAAATATTACAAACCAGAGGTTGAGATCAGAAAGAGTAATAACTAAAATATCGGTTAGGGAAATATGCAATCCACAAAACTTCATCAACCGTTTAGAACTTGATTGTATAACGTTAAATTGTGTTATCAATTTTACTATCTGCGGATGTTAGGAGCACTTTAATTTGAAGATTTTCTTGATTTTTTTTTTTTTTTT
>PPKU02000051.1:40486-81467 GCA_003706265.2 Nakazawaea holstii | reverse complement strand
ACAAGGGTGGGTCTTTAGTGCCGAGGATGTATAATACTTTATACTTTTATATGGTGGCTATCTAAAACGAACTCCAATTCCAATCAGCAGGAAGGGTAGAACCACGATCAGATCCACCGGTACCTGCAGCGGCACCGCCGCCCACTACAGATCCGTTGCGCAAATCCTCTTCCACTTCATCTTCTTCTTCATCTTCTTCATCGTCATCATCACCTACTTGATGATTATTTTTTTTCAAAACTTGTAAATGGAATATAGATGGATTGTTTTGTCTTAGTAGATTCTCATAATTTTCAAAACAGTGATAACAAACTTTTGACAAATATTTCTCCTCTTTGATAACGGGTTGATTCAATTTGAAATCTTTTATTTCCTTTTTACTCTTTGGTTGAGTGTCAATCAATACGAAATTTGCATCTTTATCAAGATAAATATAATGATTGATACAATTTGTACAAAAAATATCCCCACACGATCTACAATGATGTTTTCTTCTAATCTTTCCCAAATTTGTGAAAACCTTATTACAATTACTACATCTCAACAGTACAGTATCTAATTTCCAATGTTCCCTTGTTGGTCCAATATCATTACTGGAGGTATTGGAGAAAATCGATGAAGCATCTGATGAAGGTTGCAGTTGCAATTGTGGGAATTGTAATGATTGTTGTGATTGTTGTTGTTGTTGTTGCTGTTGTTGCTGTTGTGATGCAGATGATGCTTTATTCACAAGAAATCTATCAAATATCTTTCCTATTATATTTTGTTGTTGTTGCTGTCCTGGAGAAGAAGATAATGAAGATTGTTGTGAGATCGATGGAGCCATCGATTGTGCCGCTAGAGGTGAACCACCTCTATTTGTTGCTGAAAATCCAACATTATTATACTCTTTATACCTTTGTAAATCTTTTGAAATTTCATTATTTTCAGAATTTAAAGAAGATGTTGATGAAGTTATATCAGAATAATTATTTGCTAAATTTGGTCTTAGCACCGCAGGTACATATAATGGACGTTTCAATCTATTTATACTTTGTGGATCCTTATACCTTTCTTCATCCCTTGTAGAAACAATATTTGGAGATGATTGGAAATGAGATGTCACCTGTTGAAGAGGCGGCACATTTGTATAATTATTATTCATACTAAATTCTGAATTTGTTGCTGAAACTGGTTGTGATTGTATCTTTGATGAAATATTATTGTTATTGTTGGTGAATGCTACATCTGATGCTGAAGTTGTCAAAAGAGTGGCTGGTCTAAATTGTTGCAGCTCCGGTTTCTTCAAATGCTGCTGTTGTTGTTGTTGTTGTTGTTGTTGTTGGTTATTACCAGTATTATTATTATTATCTATTGGTAAATTTGTGGCAACAGCATCTTCAAATTCCTCTGTTTTAATCCCTTGTGTCACCAGAGGTTTCAACGGTAAATCTAATAATTCTCCTTTCAAAATCGGGGAAGGTGACACTGGTCTTCTTCCTTCATATTGACTCATTGCTCTCTTGCTATCCTTTCTCATTGGCACTAGTGTTAATCCGTCACTACCAGTCGATCCTGTATTGGCCATCCCAGAAGATACACTTGTCAAATTGTTCAAGATACTGGTTTCAACAGGTTCCAGTTTGGAATCGAATCTAGGTTGTCTAGTCAAGGATGCAAAAGTTGATAAATCGATATTATCCTGGTCCACAGTATTGTTCGTATTATTACCAAGTGATATCTTCTTCAAAGCGTTTAAAGCCAAGGCATCACTTTCTCGTATTGCTGCTTGTTCCTCTCGTTCATATTTGAGTTCATCTGAATTATGAAGAGTTGCTTCCTTGTCATCATTCCCAGTTTGTGTAATTGTAGGAGAAGGAGCAGCAGCACTAGCACTAGGTTGGAAAGAAGTGTTCAACGACAACGAAGACTGATAAGATTGTTGTGAAATCTTCTGCTTGGAGAAGGTTATCTCATGAGGGCCTTTGGGGATCTCAGACATGGTCTAATTATCTCTATCGAAGTATATAAATCTATATGGGTTTGTCTCCTTCTGTCGAACACTTTTTTCGCCTTAACAATGTTTTTTCACGATTTTTTTTTTTCTCTTTTGGTATCGAATGAGGTGATGGTCATCACAAGTGGAATAAGAGAGTCTTAGTCACTATATAGCAAGATAGATATATAGAATGTATATAGTACGAGGGAATTATGATTCTTGTTTGAATTGAAATTCATTCTATTACAATTTGCTAAGCTTTGTCATTTTAATTATATAAAATTAAATTTAGTGGGGTCATTGAATACAACAATTTTAACTCTACAAGGATCATCATGAAATCATACAACAACATGGGGATGAAAACAAGACAACAAGAGGGAAAAAAGATATATTAAACAAACATAAACATAAAACGGTTCATTCCATCATGGGAGTTTTAAAAGTCTCTAATCTTCTATAGCACACAAGGCAGCTCCAACTCCACTACCATCCTTGGCAATATTGATATGGACCCTTCTTTCACCATCATTACCAATCTTGGTCATTGCCAATGCATCTCTAATCATGGCTCTGAATCCGGGGTAAAATTCCACCAAGGAACCATCAACACCAATATCAACTTCTTTATTATGACCTTCCAAATCACCAGACATGAGTAATAAACCGGCAAATGGGATCAGCGCCAAATAAGCAGCTCTCTTGGCAATGGCTCTTGTCAATTGTTGGATGATGATTCTTTCTTCGTATAAAGTTGGTAATCTTAAGGCATTTAATAATGCCAATTCGGTAGCCTTCAACTCTGTAGAATCATCAATTTCAATATATGATAAAACTTCACTATCCAATTTCCAAGCTTGTCTTAATCTATGTGGTAATCTATCATAATCTGGATATTGTATCAATATCAAACCTTCTTGGAATAAATCAACCAATACACATCTCAAGATTTCACCTAAAAACATACCACTAACTCTTTTTTCAAACAGATGGAAACCAGGATTAGAAGTTTCCTTATCAATGGCAATATCATACTTGGTTGTTGGTAACACTTTCAAACGATTATCAAATGATCCCCATTCGGTATTTATAACCATGTGGGTCTTATTCTTAGCTTTCAATTCTTCAACAACTTTAGTTGGTAATTTCTTAATATTTTCCAATTTTTCAGCGTATGCACCATTGGTACCAGTACCAAAGATGGCACCGATCGTGGTCTTACCCTGTTGTCCACCGGCAACCGCACCTGCTGAATAGGCTCTTGATAACAAGGTACCAACGGTATCATTTGCCAATGCAGCAACGTATACTGGAATCTTATCTTTATCTAAATGTTTTTGTAATAATCCAACGATATCTTGACCAACTGTGTCTTTAATGTTGAAACCTTTTGTCCAACGGATCAAGACACCTGTGTTTAATGAAGTTTGATCAACTGGGAAACTAAAAGTGAAACCTAATTGTAAATTCTCACCATTTTGAATTTTTTCATCTTCTTTATGATTATTTTCAATAAAACTACCAATTTTCTTGGCCAAATAACTGAACAATTCGTCAGATGTAGAAGCACTCATCAAATCAACAGGAATTGGATTCTTCTCTTGCTTAATGATAAAAGTATGATCACCTTTCAATTCCACAGAGCAAACTCTGAAATTGGTTCCACCTAAATCGGCAGCTAACAAGACACCTCTTTCTCTACCAGTTGGGATATTGGTCACATAAGTTGGAATCATTGGTAATGTGTAAGGATCATCCGAAGGAGATAAACCCTCTTGGGCATTTTCAATGAACAAGTCAACACCTTTATTCAATGTTTCCCTAGTGACTTCGAATTCTGCAACTATGGCATCTACTCTTTTCTGTAATTTTTGATTAACAGACATATTGTATTATTTTAATTTCTATAAACCTTCTTCAATTAACTCAACGAGATAATATATATATATATATATAAATTAAAACTGGGGTATCGTATACTTTTTATATCGTGCTCCAGACGTCTGGTGATGATGAATTTTTTGCGTCGTTGGCGAATGAGAAACAAACAGCAATGCGCATAAAGTGTTCACTTTGGGAAAGAGAAAAAAACAGCAGATTCATCTTTCACCACCCACCACCCACCACCTAGCTAGCAGCGCCAAGTGTTAACATCTAAAAGTCATCAGACTTTATAATATAACAAACAATCTTCGGATTAACCCCACGGGGTAAAAATAAAAAATGAGGAGGTGATGTATTATCTAAATGGTAACACCATATATATACTGTAGTCCCCCACTAGTTGAATACTACATCATCCGATGTTGTCCCTCTCACCATCTCTTTTATTTGCAAACAATGCCCGTTGTCATTCCTCTTCTCAACAACTCACTTTAGTTTAAACCTACCTACAGATCTACTCTACATGATAACTACATAGTACAAAAGACTGAATAATACCTAACTTACACAGGTTAAAGTAGACATGGGGGTTTTAAACTTGTTATTCAACTTGTCCCGTCCGTCACCAATTATTATCCGGAGAACACATCAACACTTTGAGAGCATCAGGTGTCAATTTTTCCATGAGCTTGCCTGCCTCCTACAATGTCGTCATTCGATATATATGTATGTCTGGTTCCCCAATTGGGGCGTTTTTCCGATGCTTCCCACACACGAACAATCCTTACGCTTCGGGGTGCACTTGATGATTTTCCGTCCGGGAAATGCCTGTTCACCAAATAGACTCCTCGGAACAATAACTGACTAAGCACAGTCAATAACTCTATTTACATGACGGTAATAATTACAGGATAAGTCTTGGTAAAGCAGCAATGTAAGGATTTTTGTTCGTTGTTATTAGTATCTAGATAGACTTTGTACGTCATTTGTCTCTTGGGAAAGCCTTTGATGCAACTTGCAGTTTAATAATTGGATAAATTCAATAAAACACAAACCGTTGATTTAACCGTTTAACATAAATACAATAATGTCCCTGATTTGATCTCATTTCAAATCTTACCTTTCTTCTTGAAGAAATTGTAACAGAACTGGATATGCCTTAAAACGATATCTACGCGCCTTGATCGACCAAGAGGAGGACAATACATAATGTAGTCTTTCATGAGCGAAGTTGAATTCATCTTTTATACACCATTGGAAAAGAACTGAAATGAAAAAAACACATACACAAACGAAAGCACATATATATTCTAATTACTCAAACTTTCTAAATCTGTCATCTTTATTTATAAATAACTTTACAAAACCATGCTTAACCACTCCCAATTATTATTATTGTTATTCGTATTGTTATTACCATTATCATTATTATTATTGTTGTTGTTGTTGCTGTTGTCGTTGTTGATGTTACCAGCATTTGTCCGCGTACCTCCATCGTTCACATCTTCAACGTCATCATTGATATCCTCATTATCCTCATCATCATCATCATCATCATCATCTCCAGTATTCATCAAGCTATTATAATCAACTTCATCTTCATCCTTCACTGATTTGTATATTGAATTGTGATGATGATCATCGAAATCATGATTTTGATTCAAGTTGATATTTAAATCAACGACATGATCATTTTTCAAACTTGGGAATCCGAATGAATCAATATCCATATCATCATCGTGACTCAAATTACCCAAATCATTCAAATTAAACTCGTGATTGTCATATTGCACAGATGGTGGTGTAGATGATTGTTTCTTCGATTTCCCCCTTGAATTGACAGATGGCTTTCCAAGATTATCATCAAATTGAATTGGCGTTGGATTCAAATCATCTCCATCAGTCTTTGACGATTTCTTATTATTGTTACTACCACCACCGGAACTTGACGAGGGTGTTGTTCCAGCTTTTTTACCATTGACATTAACACCCCTTTGCCTCTTTTTAATGACATCAGTCTTCAATTTCAATGGTCTCACTGTTCCATGCAATTTCAAAAATAATCCACACGCATTACAAAGTGGTTGCCCTTCGGCATTTCTTCTCCATAATGGCGTCTTGGTTGTCTGACAATTGGAACAAACTGTTGTTGATGACACACCAGTTGTTGTTCCTGCTGCTGCTGTAGCAGCAGTACTTGTTTGTGGCAGAGTATGTTGAGAAATTTCCTTTGGTGTAGTTTTAGATTTGGATTCTGATGGCAAATCTTTATTTTTCAAATTCGATTGTCTTCTTAGATGCTTTGGCTTACCCAGTTTCTTCTTTGGTTTTTCTTCCATGTTTTCCAATTTCAAATTTTGAGCATAATCCATCAATAAATCATCATTATGGTGAACAGGAATCTGTTGTTGTTGTTGCTGCTGTTGCTGGTATCGTTTTTGTTGTTGTTGCTGGTTAAAGTTTAAAAGATCGTTAGCTCCAATGGCACTATTGGTTCTATGAAGACCTCCTCTCAATGGAATAGCAGATGTTGAAAATTTTCTATTTTTATTTCCACCATTGTAATAACCTTCAAAATAGCTTCCACTATCCTTATCCAAAATAGGAGTTTGTGTTACAGACGAAACCGAGCCAGCGGGAGGTGAATATATTTCATTGTTGTAATTACTTGCCTGTGAGGAAATTGAACCAAGATGTGTGAATGAATGAGAAGTTTGGAAAAGTTGATGTGGAGCATGTGAATCAGTGAGTGTATTTGCCGAAGAAGAGAAATTGAAATTGGCAATGGGGCTATCATTTTCTTCCAGACTATGGGCATTATATGGCATGTTTTGTATATCTAGATGTAAATCACGAGGATTGCCATTATCATGGTGATCAAATGAATGTAGCGTAGTGGGCAAACTTGCTGGTCCAAAATCAAAACTCCCACTAATTGCAGGGAAAGATTCCAGTTCAAAACTATATCCTACTGCATTGGAAGAATCAGAAGTATCATGTTGTTGCTTCTGTCTCAATGAAGCAGCAGCCAATGATGCACTCAATTTACTTGTTCTATTGACTGGTTGATGTTGACGATGTTGATTCAAGTTCAAGAAATCATCATTCAAACTCCCACCATCATTAGCAAAAGCTGTTGTTGACGTTAATGGAGAAAATTCCAGTGGTCTCTTTTTCACTATAGAGTTATTTCTTCTAGGCGATGTCGTTACCGATTTCCCATTGTAACCTTCTTGTCCAATTTTTTTGATATGAGCCACATAATCAAATTGGTCACTCGTTGGATCTGAGTTGTTTTTGTAATTCAATTCTAATGGCATAGAACTGGTTGAAGACGTTTCAAAATCTTTGAAATATGGTTTCTTATCTTTTAAAGGATATTGTGGCCAACCAGACACGTTATGGTCCTGTATCACTTGCTGATGAGATTTTTCCGGTTGATGGTGATGATAACTATTGAAATGATTATCTGATCCAACTGAGTGAGTAAAACTTTGTGTCCTACTCGATGGTGCCATTCTCGAATCATCAATAGATATTTTACTCGTCAATCTGTGATTATTTTTTTTCATATTAATAGACATCATTCTCCATGTCAAATTTTCCATCCTAGACTTGTAAGGAAGTGATGTCTTCAGCTTCGAGTACATCTTCCATAATGACTCTGACGATGTTTTCTCGTCATCAAATAAAGATTCGGGAAGATTCAGTTGATGTTGCATCTTTATTTTCTTCAATCTTTCAAAAACACTTGCAAACTTATTTCACACGATATATCAAACAGTTCATTCAATAATTTAAAGCTCAAAACAGTTAATGGAAAACACAAAGCAAAACAATAAATGCACAACAAGGCCAAACAAGAACCTTTTTTAATACTTCTTTTCTTGACACCTCTGTATTGAGATAAGTTCTTTAAAATGCTGATTCTTGGTGAATTATATACAAGGCAACCGGTCTATTTCTCCTGTGATTTATAACAGTTATATATTCCCAAGGTTGATACTATTATAAGTCTTCTTCTTTCCTTCTTTTTTGATATTTCGTCAATATGTTAAAAAAATATCGTTCGTCTTCAGCTTTTTTTAGCGGTTTTTTTGTACTCTAAAGGCAAAATTGAAATGCAGTAACTTTAAGCTTTTTGATACCAGTTAATCTAATATGTATATGCTTATCACGGCAACCTTGTTGTTTCAAATTTTTTAAATGAACGTTAATTACTCCAATATGGTATAGTAGGATATCACCGAGAATGAGTTTTCGTTTGCGTGTTAGAGGGCATCCGAAATAACAGATTGCTTGTATGTTTGTTTGTTTGTTTGTGATATTATTACTATTATTATTATTATCATCACAATAAGCGTAGGAGTGTCGCCGCATTACCTAATTTGGACTGATAAACAGTAATCAAGGCCTGTGATTGGCTGGATAAACTTCATGCAGCCGGCACTGTCACGAGTGGCACACCGTCACCACGCGGATAATAGCCCACGGTATTAAGGGGCTGACCGTTATTCCCCGATTGGGAACATCAGGGGCTGTTTTTTCACTGCTAGTTGATTCATCAATTAGCACTTTCTACATGATTGAAACGTTTATGTAAAAGAAAATGTATTG
This sequence comes from Nakazawaea holstii, assembly GCA_003706265.2. Lineage (NCBI taxonomy): Eukaryota > Fungi > Ascomycota > Pichiomycetes > Alaninales > Pachysolenaceae > Nakazawaea > Nakazawaea holstii. The sequence continues at coordinate 72,988 of PPKU02000051.1, read as the reverse complement.
GAAGAAATGAATTATAAGAGGAAAGGGAAAGAAACAAAAGTCACGTGTGATATGAAAGAAAATAAGGAGAGACCGTTTTGAGAAAAAAGTGTAAGATGGAAGATGGAGAGTATCTCAATTTGAACCATCATCTAATATTGATTGGGGAGCTTTATTTTAATAAAGCTTCAAGTTCAGCTTCAGCTTCTCTTTTACCTAATGGTTGACCCTTTCTGAAATGCATCCAAGTCCATTTAGCTTCAGCATCGGCATCGGCATCAGCACCAGCGTCTCTCTTTGATAAATCAGAACCAATTTGAACCCAAGCCCAAGCTTCAGCTTCGGCATCAGCATCGGCATCAGCATTTGCATCTCTCTTACCTAATGGTTGACCTTTTCTAAAGTGCATCCAAGTCCATTTAGCTTCTGCTTCAGCTTCAGCTACAGCATTTGCATCTGCATCGGCTTCTCTCTTGCCTAATGGTTGACCTTTTCTAAAATGCATCCAAGTCCATTTGGCTTCAGCTTCAGCATCAGCATCAGCACCGGCATCTCTCTTTGCCAAACCTGAATCAGCTGGAACTAATGCCCAAGCTTCGGCATAAGCATCAGCATCAGCATCGGCGTCGGCATCTCTTTTACCTAATGGTTGACCTTTTCTAAAATGCATCCAAGTCCATTTGGCATCAGCGTCGGCGTCAGCTTCAGCATCAGCATAAGCTTCAGCATCAGCTTCTCTTTTACCTAATGGTTGACCTTTTCTGAAATGCATCCATGACCATTTGGCATCAGCATCGGCATCAGCTTCAGCTTCTCTTTTACCCAATGGTTGACCTTTTCTAAAATGCATCCATGTCCATTTAGCTTCAGCTTCAGCGTTTGCTTCTGCAATAGCGTCTCTTTTGCCTAATGGTTGACCTTTTCTGAAATGCATCCATGACCAAGCTTCAGCTTCTGGGTTTGCAACGGCATTGGCTTCAGCATTTGCAACTGGTGCTGAGAGTGCTAATGAAGGAATAATTGATAATAAAAGAATGGCAGTAAATTTCATTGTAGTGTTTGGTGCTTTGTGAAATAACTATTGATGTTTTTTTAAGGAGCTTAATAATTTGAAGCTTGTATAATTGTTGATGGTTTAAAAAGAATTGAATGAAAGCAGTGATATAATCTTCTTTATATATTATCTCATATTTATTGCGAGAACTAATTTAAATGAGAAACTCATCAAATTAAGTCTGAATGTGCCAGAGTATTGTTTCAAAAACTTTCCTTTTATCTCTGTATTTGTCATAAGAATCCGATAATATTATGCATTTAATTTAACTTTTGAAGCTAACTTGGTTCAAATCACGAGTACATTTATTGTGAAACAAGCGATAAGCACGTCAACTCGAGTAATTGCAGCAACCACTTGAATTTTCTTAGGCACTTAAAGAAAATATCTCTTGTAAAAATGTAGGGCTAATCCAATCAGCTCCATCCTTGCATATTTTCACAATGGTAAAATCGAAAATTAAATCCAAAACTGCAGTTGACGTGAATACATTGTGGAGCCTCAAAAACTTTATTAATAAGGGTTTAGGATATTCTGCCCTTCCAATAGCCCTGGATAACATGAGTTTCAAAGATTTGGTTTCTGAAATATTTCCCTTTGTCTCCCTAAAGAGGAAATTTTTAGATGGAGCTTATAGGGGAGAAAAAAGTTCAAAAGTCACGATGATAATAGTTATGCCACATTTTACGAGTTGCATTAAAAATGATTGAATATTGAGCATGAATCATCGGATTCTAAATAAGCTTCGGTTTCAGATTGAGTGGGTCACTTTCTCCATAATTTTTCAATGATTTTTATCAATTTTCATAATTTATCGCCCCAAGTCTTTGACTTTGATCTATAATCATTTATATGACATCCTGCTTGATTCCACAATACCATCAGAAACATCATCAGAGTATCACAATGATTGAGACCAATACGGATAGAAATAGTTGTATCGAGCTAGGTTTGGTCTAGATCGTCAATACTCCACGAAATTTTAATCTTCAATGAATACAGTAAGTTTAACCGCATCAACACACAATTCGGTGCATTAGCAATATGAGTTATAAACTTGGGTTCAATGAGTGAAGAGCGATTTCATCTAGGAGTAACAGTTGACACAATTGAATGTCACGTGGATAGCATCACTGCTGTTATATACACTCTTAAAATAATAAGTGGCTTGCTGTTCGTTTGTTCACATGATAGGTAACGGTCTGTTTCTGAAAACTACTCTTTTGTCGATGATATTGACCATTTCAACTTTTTGACCACCTCGTGGTTGTTTCTCTTCATCCACAACAGGGAATTTCAATAACCCAAATGGTGGATCAATTTTCTCCACTGTGCCCAATAACCTTTGAGAAGTCCCAATGAACAATGTCAGTTTATTGCCATCAATCTCCAAGTTCCCAAATTTCACCAGCTCATTCACATCCTCAATTGATATGATTTCGTGATCCGATGTCACTTTCGTTGGTAGGTTCAATGTTCCTTGAATTTCCAATAAAGCAAATCCATTCGGCGTTGAAATGAGCTGCGGCAAACCATTGCTCTGTTGTTGCAGATCAGTCAGAGGTGTTAATTCCTCCATCACCTTGGTGTAGTCTATTTCTATTGATGGCATACTTGGTATGTTTCTATCTTACGCGTTGCGATGAGAGTGTTTTCCTCATGAATAGTTTTTTTTTTTTGTTTTTGCTACAAAATCTTTTTATGTGTTTTTAATTAGAGAAATATAAAATTGTATCGAGACAATAGAGGCAAATTGCAATATCAATTAATACATCGAGATGAGTTCATGGATCCCATTTATGAGATCAAAAGACAAGAAGACGTCTGAAGTAATTGCCACTTTTGAAAAAGACTTGAAGAAAATATCGTCAAACATCAACAATTTAAACATCAAAGTAACACATACATCAAGGCAACTGAAGAATGTAAAGAGCCAATTCCTCCTTTACTCGTCCACCATTTATTCTATATATTTGATATATTTTGCATTCATAGTCAGGCTCTCTGGGAATACTACTTTGCATGCTATTTTGACAATAACAATTCCATTTCTTATCAGCTTTATCAATAGTTCGATAGTTCTGATATACAACAAGAGGATCAATTCGTATAATTCCAAAATTGAAATATTGAAGGAACAACATCAATCAAAGATCGAGGACTTGAAAGAAGCAACGAATTTTAACAAGACTCAGGATTTGTTGTTGAAGTTCAGTGATGACGCTGACGATTTGGAACAAAAGAAGAAAGAGCAAGAGGAGTTTTTCAATAAATTGGAAATGCAAGTCCCTACAACACCTCATCAACAACAGTTTGAAACTTCAAAGCCAACAGTAATTGACAGGCTCTTAAATGCAATCATCGGGGAGGATGAGTACTCCGCAAGCAAGAGATATGCTTTAATTTGTCCTGCTTGTCATCTGCACAATGGGTTAGCACCACCGGGTGAATTGGCAGAGAATGTAAAATACGTTTGTCCAAATTGTGGAAGGGTCAACAATGATGTTGCTAAAGAGGAGTCAGCGAAAGAAGAGGAAGATTTTGTTAATATTGAAGGTGTTGATGGTAGTACTGGTGTTGCAAAAGGGTTAAATGATACTTAATAGTGAAAAGCCGTATTGTAATTTTTTATCCAGAGTAAACTGACTATGTAACTATATTTCATCCAAGCCTCGTTGCTTACCTTCAAAGATCTCTTCAAACCATCATGACAACACTTGAATCTACATTATCTGTAGGTATTGCAAGGATAGAAGCAATGGATTAAGTATTTACAGCTCAATCGTTATGGCGCATAACACTGATAAGTTCATCTAAACATCCCATGAGTGCCCCTTAACTCCACCTATTTATATGAGAATACAATAAGTCAGGAACTCGGTTTACGATAAACAGTCAACGATGAACTTTTCTCTTGTAAAGAAGAATTTATGAGCCAAAGCGAAAAGAAATTAGTGGATTCTTATTATATTGAGTTACCAGAGTCTGATAGTGAGCTGGTTGAGCAAATCAGTATCAAGAAGGGTTTCACAAAACCAGACCGGTGTGCCTTTATCTCTAATGATGATGGGTAGATCTATCATGACTATTGTTATATTGGATTACATCGCGCGGCTGTTTTTTTACAGCGGTCAAAATATTTTTTTTGTTTTACAGTTTTGTGTTCACTTTTCATCAAAGGTAAACTTTGACTTTGTGGCATCTTCCACTTTTGAGAATAACAGCTTTTTTGAAAGGACATACAGAAAAAGAGATGGTGTTGATTGATTATCTTAGTTGTACCTATATTTATGTACTATTTATGTACTTGTACACAAGAAATAAGAAGTTGTCAGAGATAAATACATGTCAAAAGTATTCACATCATCATAACGTATTTCAATCTCATGAACAAATGTCCAACAGGTTTAAAAACGCTAACAATTTTCATTGGTAAAATCTTGGTACAACAACAACTACAACAACAGTTTCAATTGATAACGTTTCCATTGGCGCTATGTCTCACATCATAGAAGCTCTGCAAAGATTCAAATCTAGATGCTATGAGATGAAACTTGAATATCCTCAGATTAGGTGCGACAACAAAATTTCCCGTGAAATTGTTTTCGGAGTTGCTCAAACTGATCCATTTTGGTCGCTGATACCACCATTAGTTGGGAAAGATATAGTTGATGAACTAACGATTGATGGCGATGGCCAAGAAGTTTCACAAAATTCAAAAACTGGTACTCCTTATGTTACAGCTTTAAGTCAACCAATAAACACTGCAATTCAACAAGAGGATAACCTTACCCTCGTTGATGAACATAGGTTCTACAAGTATGATGATTGCAATTGTCAAGGTAAGGAAGAAGGTCAATTGGTCTCTAACGCTTCTTTTCCTATCACCGCAGATTCGGAATATGGTACTGAAAACCCAGAAATTGGTTTAATGAATGTCATTGATGAGCACAAGTTCCCCAACAATTTTTATCTCAACTGGGAAAGTGATGATACACTTAAAGCGCCCGCTGAAATTTCTCCTACTTCTACCGTTGATTCAAAATATGGTACCAAAAATCCAGAAGTTATTCAAATGATTGACGCTCTCAATGAATCCTTTGCTGCTCTGTTGAGTGTTCTTGCTTCTGACTCGAAATACATTAATGCTGATAAAAACGATGTCAGTACCATTTCAAATATTGAATCCGCTCTTGATGCTGTCGAGGTTCTCGTTTCAAGCTCTGCCTACTCTACCAGCTCTGACAATTGTGCCAGCTCTGGTCGCTCAATACACTCATCTCCCCTCAAACAACTTTTTAAGAAGAGACGAAAAGGTGCCGTTAAAATCTCATCTCTAACGGCAGATTGCAATTATCTTACCAAGTCTGCTCAAGATGATCACCTGGTTTGTGGTGAAATGAATGAAGAGCGGGTCATTAGAATATCACGGAAAAGGTCAATTGATCGTCATGTCTTGAAGCCTTCGACATCGCCTCTTCCGGTTCAAAGCTCCTCTATTGTCCAGAACGTCATTAGACCAGCTCACTTGAATCCAAAGGAAAATTCGCCGCCCTCATCGGAAGAACTTGAGGTCAAAAATGGACCATCACCAGTTGAAGGATCAAGTTCAGTTTACTTCAGTCCTGATGAACTGGCGTCGCTGCCACCGCGGTTTCATATACTCGTCGAAAAGACGTCTTATGTCAAAAGATCCAGCTCTGAGTATTCTAGAGCTGGATCTGCTTCGACAAGTCATTCTGGAGGTCTTTCGTTGAATGGGAAATGTCATTGTTTCGACTCTCTTGAGAAAAATGGTATTAATGGCTCACGGAAAGCCGTTGAAAACAGATGTTCATTACAATCTTCAGTAATTTCAACTGGTAATCTGGCTGTTAGACCTTATGGTGCTAAATTGCTTGATAATGATCTCGCTAACTGCAAAATTGAGGAATCTCCAACCGAAGCTGGCCATCAAACTTCCCCTACCGTTGATCGTGGACTTTCAACCATTACTGGATTGTGTCTGTCAAAACTATCCAGACAATCTAAAGCCAATGAAGATGCTAATGCCGCTGGTTTGAATTCCTCTATTTGTTTAGACCCTCCCGTCAAGCCTTCACGCAAAAATCGGAAATATCCTAAAATATTGTCTTCAGCAGAACGACGCAAACTCTATTCTAAGACTTTGCTCATCAATGAGCATGGAGAATACGAATATCCACCGAGTTTAACAGGAGAACAATGTTATTATGAATCAATTGAGGACATGAAGTATATTATCAAATTGCTTCAAATTTCCTTGAAGGATGATACAAACAATCATTTTTATACAAAGCAAGAAAGTGACAGATTTTCGCATGAATTGATTGATTTGAAAAAGAGAGTTAAAGTACTCACAAAAAGGTCTACTTTAATACAAAAAGAAGTTGCTGCAGTTGAATCGTTTAAACCATCAACATCCAAAAGAATCAATTCATCTGGCAAAAGAGAGATATCAAATCTGGTGGATGCTGAGGAGTCCGCCCCGAGCTTTGTTCATCCTCTTGGCACTCAATGCTTGAATGAATGGGAATCATCATTCAAAGATGGCCTATCTGATGCAAGTGAAAGTGACCTAAGTTTTACACTTGACAGTGACATGTCTGAGAAGCAAGAATGTACATCCATTGACCCAAACTTACTTCAATGGATTGAATCATTCCGTGGTGGCAGCAACATTAGTTCTTCATCTAACTGTTCCGATGTTTGTAATAATACCATCCCGAGCAAATGTGATAGTGTTGAAGAGCAGCTGTCATTCGAAGAAACTATAGAAGAATTGCCAGAAACTCATTTGGATGACGAGGAAATTGTGGATAAGGAAACCAGACCAACTATAAATGGGAACGTCATTGCTAAGCCCACACTAGTCAATGGCATGCGATTCGAAGAAATTTTTTTCAATGGAAGGGTAAAGCACGGCAACATGCTTCTGCATATGACAATCGAAGAAAGGCAACAATATACTGTGGGCTGTCTTGGAAAAGCTATCGATGAGTATGAAAAAAACCATGGCCCCATTTGCTGCAACTATAAGTACAGCCCTTGATACTCATGAGTTGTTGTGAGGTGGCGCACATTTCGTTGCTGTGTAATATAAGTAAGTTAGTTGATATGGTTTTTTGTTATACTTCTGTGTGTGTGTGTGTTTTATTTTTTTTCGCCGATTTAATTAGTTCGGCGACACTATCCATGATATATACATCTACACCTACGTTCGACCTAATAAAGACACGTTATATAATCTTTCTAGAGAACTTTATCTTATGAAAGTGATTTGATTATAGATAAATACTTCACATTAAAACTTTTAGGTTGTAAAAGAAAAAGATTCAAATAGCTAGATTAAGATAACATTCATTCTAAACAAAGTAATCAATACAAACCACCACATCGTGATCACAACAAAGACTTTCACTCTTTATGGTCCACCAGTGTCTTCAAGATATCAAAATCATGTATTTCCTCCTTTTTAACTTTGTTCTCTTCATCGTCTTTGAGATCATAATAATGATCATCACCTGGTTTCTTAACCAATGATAAATCCTTATGAAACCGTTCAGGCCCAAGCACAGTAACAATAATCATGTAACCCAAGACACATCCCATGAAGATCGCCATCACTTTTGCGTAATCGTACGTTGCCAGAGTCTTGGCAGTGGATTTCAAGGGGAATCTAGAACCTAATGTGGATTCAATAGTAGATGATGCAGACGATGCAAGATTTCCTAATTGATAAACTAAACCAGATGTCAAAGCACGATAATTAGGAGGACATAGTTCCATCAAGTGAATTGGTGCAATTCCCCAACAACCCATAATGGCAAATTGTAACCAAAAAGTCCCACCAATTGTGCCGCTTCTAGTGTGTAGGAAGAAAGATGGGTACAAGAATGCACCAGAAACAACACAACATATGACAATGGTTAACCTTCTCCCACATAGTTCAGTCAATTGACCAAAAAATATACCACCGCACATGGCACCTAAATTGATAACAACCATGATTATTGTCTTGTCATCTTTGGAAAACCCCTTTTGGTTCGTCAACATCGTTGGATACAAATCTTGTGATCCATGTGACATGAAATTGAAACCAGCTAATAAGAAAACAAGATAGATCAAAATCAACCAATGACTTTTCAACTCTTCCTTAGCATCGGTCCATGCATTCATCTTCAAATGGGCTTCATCCGCAGTTAATGATTCATTGTGTAATTTTTTCAACTCATGACCTTGTACCCAAAGAGGAGATTCAGGTAACAACAATCTCCAAACGATTAAAATTACTGGTAAACCAGCTGAAAACCAAAAAAGTGATCTCCAACCTTCCCCACCATATGTATCTTGAAAAGCACGATAAAACACAATCGCCAATAGGTATCCAAAACTGTAACCTGGGAGAAAGAATCCACTTAAAACTGATTTTGCCGGTCCCTTGACATTTTCAAGACTGGTTACTGCAGCGGTACCGTAAAACAGCCCCATACTCATACCAAAAAGACTTCTCACTGCAAGAAACTGAGGTAAAGTCTTGACAAAACCGGAACCAATCTCCAAGACGATGAAGCATACACAACATATGATAAATGGCCATTTTCTACCATACCTATCCGAAGCGATTCCAAGAACAAGGGCACCCACGGATCTCAACATCAACACCAAAGTGATCCCCCAGGTGACTTGAGTAACGTTAACTTTCAAAGATTCTGCAATTGCCGGTGCTGCAGCAGAAACACAAAAAAAATCCATAGAGTCAACACTCCAGCCAAACCATCCTAAGAAATAGAAACTCCAATCTTGTGCTGATAAAGTTTTCAAAGGCGGAATTGGGTTCATTTGTTTCATCGTCACACGATGAAGAGTGAAAAGTGTTGAAAGTCTTGTACTGAAATATTTCTTGATGGCCTGTGTTGAAAAATCAGGTTTTTCTTCGCCATACTCGATATAACGATATTCCCCAGACTTGAGATCATCTATTGAACTTCTATTCGACTCATTGTCTCTTAAAACGGACAGATCATCATAAAATTGAGACATTTTCACACCTGTATGAATATATATATGTGTGATTTAGAAACAAGAACATCTTTGACCCAACAAGAAATGTTCCTTTATATACAAATCCCCAAGTCTTGAACTCCACAATTAATTAGTCTCTTGTGAGCAAGGAAAAAAAGATAAAGGTCATTGAATTTTGCAGGGTGTACGGAGAGACAAGCAAACAATTAACTAATTGATGTGGAGGTGGGTGGGGCTGAAGCAAAGAGTTACCTGAGATTGTATATATATTTCTCCACTTGGTCTCCGATTTCTAACATTGAATGTAATTTCTAACATTGATCAAAAAACACTAATAAACTTCAAAACTTCTCTAATATTTAACATGATGCTTTAACTTCTAACAATGCAAAAAAAAGAAGATTTTCACCGGAACGAAGAGCTGCAACTTTCCATCGAGGATTATAGAGATATCAGAAACTTGATACCCTCCATCCTGAACTTCTATATAATTATATATATAGGCCCAGTTCTGTTCCTACTTGTAGGTTAAGGTCATATTCATTACAACACCTTGATCAGATAGATGCAGTAAGGAACCATGGGACTAATCAAAAGGAAACTATCGAGAGAGATGAGGCAAGCTCTACTGACGCCTCAGATGTTTTGGGATCTTTGTAATTCTTTGGAGTCTCTTTCTTACCCAATTTCAAATGGACAACCTCATTTCTCTTCATTATTATACTTCCCCCAAATCGATAACTCTATCTCTGTCTCTTTTCTCCATTCTGTTCTTTCCTTTTTCTCTAATTTTTATTTTTTATTTTTCAGAAAGTAAAATCATCCTTAGTATATATGATAAATCATAGCTTGTCATGAATGAGATATTCAATGAATGACTTCCAACACCTCAAACCAAGTGGTCTTCTTGCTGTTTTGCTTGGACCATGGACTATTGTTGCCCTTTTGCATGGTGTAAGTAACTGCGTAGTTCCAGGACGCTTCATGTTGAACTTTTTTTCATCTGTCAATTCAAGAGCTATGGAACGTTCTGTCGCCCAAAACTCAAGATACAAACGATCCACGGAATCTCTGAACAGAATGCCAGCCCTATTAGGTGTCTTATAGCTGTACTCTTCAAATCTCTTTGTGATAGGATCAATACAAATAACGTTCAAAGTGATAATAGTCTCAGAGTTATCTTTTAATTTGTATTTTTGATAGCATCCATCGATTAAATCCCTTAAAGGATCGTGGACAAGTTGAAGGTTGGAGAGAAAAAATGGCGGTGTCGTAGATGCTAAAGGCTGGGATTGTGACTCTGGATAGATATCCAAGACTTTTTCCCATGTATTGGTAGTAAAACAAAGTTTCCACAGATCACAAAGTTGCTTTTTCGCCAGAATTTTGGATCCCTTATTTTGTCCGGGCAGTGTTTAAACTCCACGTCCATTAATTTTGTGATACCCCCGAAAAGATAAAGACAGTTTCCCAGCCTATTGACAGTTATGCAGTGATCCGTCCTTGAACAAGGAACGTTTTTGCTATGGTCTAAAACTTCCACATCCCAATGTGTTTCAACTTTCTCTTCCACTTTTTCATTTGACTTCTCTGAAAAAGTCGTTCTGAAAGTTCGCTTCAACCTGTACACCTTTAAAGGACTGAGCTCGTTACTAGCATTAAATAGTTCTTGTCCGCTCAACGTCTGAGGTTGCCAAAAGTCACTGGCATTTTGTGCCGGCCCAATTCTTTGCACGGAACCAATATCAATAAAAACAAAATGATTGAGAATAAGCAGGTCAATGGAGTTTAGATCCTCAACAATTACTGGGCGATAAGGCTTTGCATTCTTCCAATAACTTCGGCTCATGACTTTAATGTTTTCTTCACTAGGACCGTATGTTTGAAAATTTGGTATGTCCACTGAAATCATAAAATCCAGTCCCGGTTGGCAATAGGCACCACGTTCATTGATATAAGTATGGAAGCCCGTGATACCGTGTTTAATGTACATTTGGAATTGTTAATGATCTACCAAAGAGTCCATAAGCTACTAATTCTTTCAAGATATGATCTAGTAAGAATATACTGCTCATCTCTAGCGTTGGCTACGACTTGCCTATTTCTTTTAAAGTTATGAATGTTCTGCTGATAGTGGTGCTTTTTGAAAACAGTTGTGCTGCAACTAATTGAGATTCATTCAGCAATATCGAAAATAAAGAGGAGGTAAATACCTCTAATGAATTGCTAGCTATACAGAAGTTGTCAATACAACGATGTCTGTCTTTCTGTCTATTTATCTGCTAGTCTCATCCTGCTATTTCTTCCCCAGCTCAGAGAAAGAAATCAATCTGCTACTACTTTATTCGGGTTCAGTTCGTCAAATAGCGCCAGTGCTACAAATCTTAGTTAGCAATTAGTAGCAATAACAACAACGGCAACAATAAGAATGGATTTAAAAAACAAAAAAAATGGTGGTGGGCGCCCTACGAATTGCGCATTGATAGTATAAACAGTTAAATGTCATAAATAAGTCTTTTTAGATCAAACTATTTAATATTTAAACTTAAGAAGACAAGTCGACAATAGCATTAACCATATCACCATCATGAGCTCTCAAGGCCTTAACAGCTTTTGGTCTAGAAACATTGGCTTGTTCCATGATCAATTCGATATCAGCAGAATCTAAACCTGATTCGTCAACTGGTTCATTATCATCTTCAACTTCCAGAGTTTGATTTTCTCTCAAGGCAGCAGAAGCTTCCAAATCAGCAGTGATGGAAGCTGGATCCTTTGGAGCTAAACCTTCTTCTGAACCGTTACCGGCAGCAGCTTGGGCAGCTTCTTGAGCAGCTTGAGCTTCAGCGTAACGTTTGTTCATGTCTTCAACTTGACATTCACCAAAGACAACGTATGAACCACCAGCGGATTTGTAAACTTCTGGCTTGTCAATGGCAAAGATTAAATTACCCTTCTTCTTGAAAGTGACTCTTGAGATACCTTTGACTTCTTTTAAACCTAATTTCAAAATTTGTTGCTTGGCTTTCTTTTCATTTTTGGAAAGGATGCTGACTGGAGCACCTTCTGGGATTTCTTCGATAGACATGTTTGTTGTTGTTATATAATATGATATAGTATAATACTACTCTCTCTCTGTTTCGATCTCTGGTGAATGTTTTTTTTTTCAACGAAAAATAAAAAATTTGCGTCGCTTTCGGTGCGATTGTTACCCGGACTCTCTCTCTCTCTGACTACTGGCTGGCGGAAGTTGACACGGAGGGAGTTGAGATGTCTATTATACAGGGATAGAGAGAGAAAGAAAGAGTCAGAGACAGAGACAGCATACTCACAGACTGGGTCCAAATAAATAACCCTCCATTGCTAAACAGGTTGCCTAGTTCTACGTAGCTCTCATTGGAGAAACTCTTCAAATGACAGTAACAGCCGAGTCCGGGACTAAGCAGCAGCTTAAACGGTACACGTTCCCATTCTCTTGCTCAAACAATACTACAAATACAGTTTGATCGGAACTACGAGATACATCACAGGGGATCATCAGTTACAAATTAAACCCAATCATCTTACTCTTACAACCCAGTGCTCTTCGCTGCCATCGGATCGGATTCTAATCTACACTTTCCCTCTCTCTCCCTCTCTCCCTCTCTCCCCGTACCGAAACACAATAACAACAACAAAAGCAAAGCGAAAAACAAAAAAAAAGAGAAAGAGAAAAAAAAAAAAAAAACACAAACAAATTATCCAAAACAAGGTAAAACAAGGGACTTTATACACTTATAAACAACACTTTCTTCAAACACAGGGCAGAAGTGAAGCTTCGTCATGGAATTCGATATGGAGAGAATTGCTGCCGTGTTCCAGAATAAAAAACTTCTGGAACAACAGCGACGTTTAAAGGAGAGTTATAGAAGAATTTACGTGAATCAAGAGTTACCTAATGATTTGACGTATGACGATTCAGGAGCCCCTATACTGAATTACCCAAGAAACAAGATAAGAACAACAAAATACACACCATTGTCATTTATACCAAAGAACTTGTTCTTCCAATTCACAAATATCGCCAATGCCTATTTCTTGTTCATCGTCATCTTGGGTGCCTTCCAGATCTTTGGGGTTCCAAATCCAGCTCTTTCCGCAGTGCCATTGATCGTTATTGTAGTATTGACACTGATCAAAGATGGTATTGAAGATTATAGAAGAGCTATTAGTGATTTGGATTTGAATAATTCACCGATCCATTTATTAACAGGTGTCCCAAATCATAACGTTACTGATGAAGTTGGACTGTGGAGAAGATTTAAAAAAAAATTGACAAGGATGACATTTGGGAAATTACAAAGAATGAGAAAGTCGAGTGCTTCCAAGGATAAGAAAGATGAAGGTGATATCAATGAATTACGTAGGACATCCACTGTCATATCAGTAAGACAATCTACAGATGGTCGACCATCGACTGATACAAGACGTCGTCAAAGTCGTATGTTGGCAAATGCTCCATTGGTCAATAAAGAGATGCCATTATTGGAAAATGTCAAATTTAAAAACAAAAATTGGAAAGATGTTCACGTTGGTGATTTCATACGTATAAGAAATGATGAAGAAGTTCCAGCTGATGTCGTTATAATATCAACTTCTGATTACGAAACTGGATCATGTTATATAGAGACCAAGAATCTTGATGGTGAAACCAATTTGAAAAGAAGAAAACTGTTGGATTGTGGTGAAGGTATCAAGCACGCTACCGATTTGGGTCTGACTCAATTTTGGGTCGAAGTAGAACAACCAAATCCACAGTTGTATTCATTTAAAGGGGTTACTCACTATGTTGAAGATGGAGTTGAAAGTTCTGAACCAATCACTAATGAAAACATCTTGTTAAGAGGTTACAGTGTTAGAAATACCAAATGGGTCTTGGGGTTGGTGATCTATACAGGACCGGAAACAAAGATTATGTTGAATAGTGGTATTACACCAACTAAGAAATCTAAAATATCAAGAGAATTGAATTTATCAGTTGTCATCAATTTTGTATTGTTATTCGTCTTGTGTTTCTTAAGTGGTTTGATCAATGGATTATTTTATGATAAGTCTAATACTTCAAGACATTACTTTGAATTCAAATCATATGGTAAGAATGCTGCTTCAAACGGTACCATTGCATTTTTCGTTGCCATTATTATTTATCAATCATTGGTACCTATCTCACTTTATATTTCTATTGAAATTATCAAAACAGTGCAAGCCATTTTCATATACGCTGATGCCAAGATGTACTATGAAAAATTGGATTATCCATGTACTCCAAAATCTTGGAATATCTCGGATGATTTAGGACAAATCGAATACATCTTTAGTGATAAGACTGGAACATTGACTCAAAATGTTATGGAATTCAAAAAATGTACAATAAATGGGAAGGCATATGGTAATTGTTATACAGAGGCAAGGATGGGAATGGATAAAAGAGCAGGTATTGATGTTGTTGCCAGAGCACTGGAAATGAAAGAGATATTGGAGAAGGAAAAACATGAAATGGTTGACTTGATTGGGAAGAATTTCCATAACGATCAATTTGATGAATCGGAATTGACCTTGATCAGTTCCGATTATGTCAATGATGTATTGAGTCAATCACAACAGGGTAAACTGAATGATGAATTCATGACTGCTCTTGCCTTGTGTCATACAGTTGTCACCGAACGTGATTCGCATAACGATCATATATTATTCAAAGCTGAATCACCAGATGAAGCTGCATTAGTCAGTGTGGCCCGTGATTTAGGAATTGTATTCATCGAAAGAACCAGAAATGGGTTGTACTATCAAAAATATGGTGGACCTGAAATTGAAGTTAAAATTTTAGCTGAAATTCCATTCACATCCTCGAGAAAGAGAATGTCTTCTATAGTGGAGTTGAATGGAACACCGGTATTGATTTGTAAAGGTGCAGATAATGTTATTTATGAAAGATTATCCAAGAATACTTCAAAAGAGATCATCACAAAGACTGCATTACATTTGGAAGAATTTGCCAAGGAAGGTTTGCGTACATTGTGTATTGCTCAAAAATCCGTGGATCCAAGTTTCCTCAACGGTTGGTTACGCCGTTACAACGAGGCATTATCTTCAATTGATGATAACAGAGATGAATTAATCGAAGCAGTTGCTGCTGAAATTGAAAACGATTTGATATTGCTTGGTGGTACAGCTATTGAAGATCGTTTACAAGATATGGTTCCTGAATCTATTAGAATCTTGGGTGATGCTGGAATCAAATTATGGGTCTTGACTGGTGATAAAGTGGAAACTGCTATTAACATTGGTTTCTCTTGTAATCTTTTAAATAACAGTATGAAATTACTTGTTATAAAATCATTTGATCAAGACGAAGAGGAAGGTATCGATGAAGAAAAATTATCGGTTGATGAATTATTGACTCAATATTTGAAACAAGAATTCAATATGGATGGTACCGATGAAGAATTGAACAAGGCTAAAAATGAGCATTCTACTCCAACTTCAAATTGTGGTATAATCATTGATGGTTCCTCATTGACTGAAATTTTCCTCCCGGAAAACAAGGAATTGCAAAAAAAATTCTTATTACTTGGTAAGAATTGTAAATCGGTCTTGTGTTGTAGAGTCTCACCTGCTCAAAAAGCCCTGGTTGTTAAATTAGTGAAATATGGGTTAGACGTGATGACTTTAGCCATTGGTGATGGTGCCAATGACGTTGCCATGATTCAAGCTGCTAATGTTGGTGTTGGTATCGCTGGTGAAGAAGGTAGACAAGCAGTTATGTCTTCTGATTATGCTATTGCTCAATTCAGATTTTTAACAAGATTACTTTTGGTACATGGACGATGGTCATACAAGAGATTAGCAGAAATGATTCCTTGTTTTTTTTACAAAAATGTCACATTCACTCTTACATTATTTTGGTATGGAATTTTCAATAATTTTGACGGATCATATTTGTTTGAATATACATACTTGATGTTTTATAATTTGGCATTCACCTCATTGCCGGTTATATTCTTGGCAATATTGGATCAAGACGTTAGTGATACCGTTTCATTGTTAACTCCACAATTATACAAAAGTGGAATATTGGGTTTAGAATGGTCACAATTTAAATTCATCTATTATATGATGGATGGGTGTTATCAATCATTTATTTCATTTTTTTTCCCATATTTCATGTATCGCAGAGGAAATTTTTTGAATCCAAATGGATTATCTATAGATCATAGATTTTGGATGGGTTTAGTTGTGGCACATATTGCAGTCGTTTCCAATAATTTCTACATTCTCTTGCAACAAAAGAGATGGGATTGGTTAACTGTTTTGATCGTTTGGTTATCCATTTTATTCATATTCTTTTGGACTGGTGTTTGGTCATCATCAACAAATAGTTTAGAGTTTTACAAAAGTGGTGCTCAAGTCTTTGGAAGTTTGACATTTTGGGTTTGTTTCTTTCTTGGTGTGTTGGCATGTTTGTTACCAAGATTTATCTGGGACAACATTAGAAGATTGTATTTCCCAAGGGATATTGACATCATCAGGGAAAGAGTTCAAATGGGAGATTATAAGAGTTATCCATCTGGTTTTGATCCAACAAATTTCGAAGATGTTGAAAAGCATCGTTCATTGATCACAATGATTCAAGGAGAGACTGATGTTGAAAAGCAAGAGTTTGAAAACTCAGATGATATATCTTCTTCACCACATCCAAATCAACAAGAACCAGAACAAGCACTCATTGAAAAATCACCAGATTTGAAACCACAAGCAAACAATCATCCTCCAAAGCGGAAAGATTCAGTCGTTAAGAGATTGAGGTCGATGTCTAAATCCATGAAACCATCAAATTTCCATATTGGTAGCCATCAAAACACTAGGGCTTCAAAGGAATTAACTGATGCTTCAAGGGAATACGGAATAAATCCAAATGATATCCATAGTATAAGACAACAAATGATTGCAGGAGGTCAATTGAATAGAGGATCGTTGGAAAGAATTAGAACATCTCACCAGGTTGATGGTGTTACTCAAGCTGAGTCGTTGTTGGAGAGATATAGCACTAGAGGAAGCAGTCTTAGGTAGTTTGAAGGACATTGTTGTTTTTGCCCATTTTATTGATATTCATTTTTAGTTATTAGAGTTTTTTTTTGGCAAGCATTATTATTATAAACATTTAAAAATACAGTTCGGTTTTTTTCATTCGAAAAGAAATGTAAACGGATAAATTAGATGAGCGATGAAGGTGTTGTTAATTGCCGATTCTTGTTTACGTCGTTTTTTTGAAAATATGCATGCATTATCCGAGTCTTTGTAACTAAGATTTGTCAGTAGTAAAAAATCTTGTCGGATAATAACTTTATATGCGTGAAAGATTTGTTTAAGAAAAAAAAAAAAAATCAAAGGCGGCTATCTTCTCAATTTGAGCCGATGAGATAGTAATGCTAACGGTTTTAATCTTTATAAATAAACACTCCATCCCAGATTCATGATGAACTAAAAAACTTCATCAGTCATCATCAGCACACAGATACACATATATACGTTACACAAAGCATAATGTCAACAGCTTTAAGAGGATTAGCCAAATTTAAGAAACACCAATTGACTTTTGGTCCATCACCAATCACCAGAATGGAAAGATTGTCAAAGACATTAGGTGGTAAAGTCAACATATACGCCAAGAGAGAAGATTGTAACTCTGGTTTAGCATTCGGTGGTAACAAGACTAGAAAATTGGAATATATTATACCAGAAGCTATTGATGGTAAATATGACACATTGGTCTCTATCGGTGGTATTCAATCGAATCAAACAAGACAAGTTGCCGCAGTGGCAGCACATTTAGGATTCGAATGTGTCTTAGTTCAAGAAGATTGGGTTGATTACAAAGATACGATCTATGACAGAGTCGGTAACATTGAATTATCAAGGATCATGGGTGCCGATGTCAGATTAGACGAGAGTAAATTCGATATCGGGATCAGACAATCATGGAAGGATGCCATGGCCGATTGTGAAAAACGTGGCAAAAAACCATACCCGATCCCAGCAGGTTGCTCTGAGCATCCATATGGTGGTTTAGGTTTCGTTGGATTTGTCGATGAAGTCATTGAACAAGAAAAGCAACTCGGTATTAAATTCGATAAGATTGTCGTTTGTGCCGTTACCGGGTCCACTATGGCTGGTATCGTTACTGGATTTGCCCAATACGGTAGAGAAAAAGACGTTATTGGTATCGATGCATCATTCACTCCCGAGAAGACCAAAGCACAAGTCTTAAGAATTGCTCAAAACACTGCCAAATTGATCGATTTAGACACAGAATTAACAGCAGATGATATCATCTTGGATGAAAGATTTGCATACCCAGCTTATGGTCTTCCAAATGAAGGCACTTTAGAAGCTATCAAATTATGTGGTTCAACTGAAGGTGTATTGACTGATCCTGTCTATGAGGGTAAATCAATGCAAGGCTTGATTCACGGTATTAGAAATGATGAATACGAAACTGGTGCTAATGTATTATACGTTCATTTAGGTGGTGCTCCAGCTTTATCAGCTTACTCAGCTTTGTTCAAATAGATTTTGTTTTCAAAAATAGGAGTATTTAATGTATAGAAAGAATTGATGTTACTCAAACTTTGTGAATTTTATGTATCAACTACTACTTATACTTCTCATCTTTAACCTAGATTCCGTTGCTAAACTTCTAGCTTCTTCCAAATCATGACTATTACCATGTTGTAAATCACTTGAAAGTTTATAAGCCAGTTCCCAATTACCCATACTAGCTTCATATCTAGCAAGCCATAATTTCAGCTTTGAAGTGTCGTCATTGACACTATCACTAACTTCTTCTTGTACACACATCTTCATGTATAATTGAGCTTGTTTCCGATCACCAGATAAATCACAAAGTAATCCTAACTTGTACAACAATGTGGAATCCTTGTCCAAATTTAATGCCTTTTCATAACTCTTGATCGAATCTGGGAATTTCTTTAATTTTTCATAACAATTTCCCAACAGTTGCCACATTCTCTTATCCATGGGCTTTAATGAACATGCCCTTTGATAATAGTATAATGAGTATAAATGCATGTCTAAAAATTCATACAGTTGTCCTAAACCATACCAAGCTCTGTAATCCTTATTATTTATATCAACCGCCCTTCTATAACTTTCAATTGCAGCATGTGAATTTTTCAACTCTACAAATTCATGACCCATTAATGTCCATGCACTAAGACAATCTTTGTTCAAAGTCAAAGCTCTTTTATAATACATAATTGATTTTTCATGTTCAAATCTCAAAGAATAATAATTAGCAATAATGCAACAAGTCTCTGGTCTAAATTTGTCGATTGATGACGAAAATTGAGCCAAGAATGAAAGCTTTGACTTCTTTTCCATCACATACAATATGTTTGAATACGTATCCATATCATCCAATCTTAAGGGGTCTTGCACCAATATGTCATCAAATATTTGTTCCGCGGTTGCATAATCCAATGCATGATAAGATATTAAAGCTTTCTGTATTTTCAAAAATGAAAAATTGGGGAAAACCGTAAGCATATAATCCAAATCATTGTACAACTGCTGAGACTGTTGGAAAAATTCTTGATTAATGACAATTTTGAAAAACAATGCAATAATCTTACTTGATTTATTTGAATTAAATCTCCCATTTTTTTGAAATCTGTGGTATATCATCAAGGCTTCATCAAATGTTGAGCAAGAAGTTATCAACTCCACCCAGCAAGACCAATTGTAAGGATAAATACATAACGACTGGATAAGACACTCTTGAGCCAATTCGGTGTTTTTCTCCTTTATCAATATTATCCCATTCAAATAATTCAAAAAAGGATCTTTTAAATGTTTCAAACTTTCCAATTCTTTCAAAAGTGTTGAATGACTGTTTGATATCGTTGACTCGTTAGTCCCACTAAATATGTTCTCATTTTCCTCTTGCAAAGTTTTCTCAATGTACAAAAATTGTGAATATAGCCTTAGAAATATTGACTTTGGCGACGTGCAATTGATAAGTAAATTAGAGCATCTCTGAAACTCTTTACATTGGAAATACTGTTTTGCTAGCAGAAACTTGTCTGACTCCATTATACCCATCTCTCCGTTGTTTATAGATTCCAAACATCGCTGTTGTTGATATTGTTTATATTTAGTTTGATATATCAGATTCTCTTCTCTAGATTTGATGGTGTCCAACCCTGTTAGGGCCTCTAATGACCATTTCGCAGACTGGTGCAATTGTAATTCAGACAATCGTTCTGCGGAGTCCCGCAAGGCAAATGATATCTCTATATGTTGTTGTAAATCCATCGTGATAGGGGGTATAACTCAAATGATTTGATCCTTCTCTGTTATAAATTTATTGTTTTGTTTTGATCTTTTAACGATCCACACGCAGCCCCTGTTTATAATACAAAAGGAGAGAGAAAAAAAATTGTATCAAAAGCAGAAGAAACAAGTTGATAGATATATGACAACAAAGATGACAATAGATGAGAGCGTATTGAGCAAAGTAGCTGTGCGGGAAGAGTTCAAAACTACTTTGGAGACCTCTTTCGAAACGGTAGATGCCGTTAGACAATTTTTAACACAGGTTTACGAAGAGAATCAAACACCAAACAAGCAAGACTTGTCCAGACTCGAGAAGAAGCTTATATTGGAGAATTTCAATATCAAGAAACAGTCAGATATTTATTACCAAAACTTGAAGTATTATCAGGACAAACTCATAAGTAGCAAAACACTGGATATAAACAGGAACTTGTATAAGGAAGAACAACAAATCAATTTGCAAAAGCTAACAAGAGAATTGAACTCATTAGTTCAATCATCCATGGTCCTGATAGGACAGATCCCTGAATTACAATTAGATCATATAAAGGACATAAGCAATTATGACAAATTGGACCTCGAATCATTGTACTCAAGGGATGAAGTCTTGCGGAAGTTATCACTGTTAGACTTAAAAATCGAAAACTCTGAATACGATGAGACATTTAAAAAGGATTTGAAAAAATTGCAAGATATAATTCAACTGGAAAAATTGCAAAGGTTCAAATTGTACATCTTGAATAAGTCATTGTATACCAATCGTTATAAGAAATTAAAAGATTTGGATACAAAATGGTCTCTGAGGTTGGATGAAATAAACAAATTGGAAAGGACGTTATCTCAATTCCATGATAAATTGATAACGATTGCAGGAGATGATGCTGAGAAGCAAGAAGATGATATGGTCTTGGCAGGTCTGGACAATGGTGACGATGAGTACGAAGAGGAAGAAGAAGAAGAAGTAGAAGAGGAGGTGGAGGAAGAAGAAGATGATCGTCATCATGAAGCACAGAGTGATGCAGAGGATGAGGGGGAACAAGTGGCGCCTGAGGATGAAAATCAACCAGAAGGAGTAGAAGTAGACCAACGGGAAGACCCAAGTATTACTGAAGAGGAAGATGATGAGCAGGAGGAGGAGGCGGTGGTGGTGGGTGCAGAAGAAGAAGAAGAAGTAGGTGACGATGAGTCCAAAAAGAGATCAGCTGAAACGGAAATTGAAGATCCAGAAACAAAGAAACAGAAAATTGATGAGATGGAGGTCGATGAAAAGGAAGAAGATCCAGAACAGGCAAATAGCTCTTCAAGTGATGTGGATGATATTGAGCTCGTATAGTTACTTATACCTATTGACTAAATTCGAAGAGCAAATTCATAAACGTTTGAAGAGATAAAGCACACACGGTACACTAGCTATAGATTGATTACATTTTGTCATTTTCGTTTCAAATCCTCATGAATGTTTCAATACATGATTAAATAAATTCAGCCTTTGTAAAACCCCATGATTTGAGGTCAAAAAAAATTGAACAGGGGTCCGAAAATAAAGAATATATAACACAAATAAATATAATGATCAATCAGTAATTGTTTCACTATTTCTTCTCAACTTGCAGTGGCTCAACTTGCAGTGGTGGTTCTGCTGTTGGATCTCCCAGTGCCAAATATTTCAAAGCAGATGGAATATCATCATGTTTTACATTTATTCTCCAATCCATAATTCTATAAATTTGATAACCGGCAACACCACCTAAGAAGAAATTAACACTGGCTAATAACATGTTCTTTGGAATGATGACAAATGACCATCTTGTCCATATGGCCCCTGTTCCAAATAATGCCAATTGTTGTGATCCTGATATTTTTTCAACAGGTCTTTGTAAATCATTGAATCCAGCTACGACTAAAGACCACTGTTTAAGAAGGGGAAAAAGATGATTAGTATTCCATAACTCACTCAATTCAATTTAAAAAACTGATATAATATTAAACTTACTTTCAATACTGGGGCCTGTTATATTACAATAAATTCTAGTTAGTATATGTGTGTAATTGAAATCTTTCATCTTGAAATCTTCAGTTGCAAAATTGACTTACCCAGAAATGGACAGTCTTAGGACCAGTTGGCGAGTTCATAAAACGAGCAAAAGCACCTGACATTGTATATTATTGATTTGATATATGATGTATATATGGGCAAAGAGTACAATATCCAATGTAAAACTTCTTGATGCTAATCAAATCCCAAGATTTTCCTCTCACTGTTTTTTTTCTCTTTCTCTCTTTCTACGGTTTTGAATAAGCCGAAGGAGAAAGTTGTGTGCGGAGTATCAAAACTCCAACCCACATCTCCACTAACTATATCACTGTCTACCACTAATTGGGATATCCATGGCTTATCAAGAGTCGTCCAAGTGATACCCTATAACTACTGTACTCTCAAGTTTTAAAGTCTGGGATTTTTTACTCGAGATTATATCAATGTGAAATTTTCTTGATTCTTTGTAACATGTTATATGAACCGATGAGACATCAAGATTGAATCGAATAAAGTAGAGTGTGGTATATTTGCCCATACAGTAGCCACTGATTGGATGTCACATGGGTTAAGACTTATACAAGGACGTCTACTCTCATATCTCCTGAACTGAAACCAAGTTGGACACTCAAATCAAACTCACTATCACATAGCCTTAAAACTAGACAAAGCGATGTTTAGAATCTCACTAGGTCATCTTACAATTACTAAAGAACTCACGCCGTATCTAAATTTATGCAAAACGAGACCCATTACAGATACCATTCATTGTAGAACATGATCTTGTGACTACAGATGCTTATTTATTTATGAGGCAGCCATATCAAGAGTGGATACCCCACACTAATATATCTCATATTGAAGTTCTCTCACCAAGTGTATACCTCACAAGCCGTCCTACATTTTAGGGTGGCACATATATCATATCATATCATAGGAGTTTATGAACTAATACAGGATCCTAAAAGATTAAAGATTCGATCTACCAGAGTGCTCCATAGTTAAGCTTTTTCTGTGCTGCTTAATGGCGGTTGCAAGAAAAAAAAAAAAATTGTCTGCCCCGCCCTGAGTTGTGTCATATTGCACCTGGGAGCTTCACTACTACACTCAATTTTATATATGTACAAAAGAGTCTGTTCACATACTGATATCACAGTGGCCTTTTAAACTGTACAAATGCTCAAATTCCTATGCACTCAAAGCATTACTCAGTGGTAAGCCCATGTTTTTTAGTAGGAAATATTGTACGTGCTAAGATGTTGGGCGGTACAGCTAAAAACTCATCTTGACAAAATCGACTATAAGTAACCATCTCTCGCCATTGGATAATTCTTTTATAAATTGGTATAGACATTTAAAGATATCACACTTTCCAATGGCCACCAAGTCTCTTCTTTTCTATGCTACATTGCGTAAGTTGTATTGCAAAGAACCCATCATTTTTCAAAACTAACTGAAAAAACCATAAATTTTGCAGTGATCGCTTTGTTCACAAATATAGCCACTGCTCAAAGCTCATCATCATCTTCATGTTTCACTAACCTTTGTCCAACTTTGGATTTCGACTTCATTCTGAACGGGAATGACCCTCCAATTACTGTTACTTTTGAAAACGTTCAATACGATTCCATTAAAAAGGCGTACGCTGTCACGGTCCATTTTGTTTCAAAAGCTTACGATGATTACAATGTTAAAGATTTACAACATATTGCCATCTTGGGTAAGACTTTTTCTGTTATCGTCTTTGATAGTAACGATGGGCCTTATGACACGATCGAGAACGTTGGTGATTGGAGTTACACTGCATATTTCACTGCTGATGCCACTACTGATAATTGCATCTCTCCTGGAGAGTTCACCATCCAATTAGCAGCCCCTGGCTTGAATTACAAAGGAACTGGTGTCGTATCTTATGACTATATAATTGGTTGCAGGAGTGATAATATGAATCATGCGCAAGCCAATGCCCCTTTATACTGTTGGGATTCATCCTGTGCTCCAACCACAACGAGTTCATCTTCACTATCATCATCTTCACTTTCCACTTCGCTGTCATCTTCACTGTCATCATCTTCACTGTCATCATCTTCACTGTCAACGACTATTTCAGTTTCTGAAATATGTGTAACAGAGATATATACAGCATATTATACTCCGGATCCAGTTACAGTTTATGTAACTGGGTTTATTTGAAATAGTTGTGTGGTAGTTAAAATTCTTATATAGCAATTTCAAGTCAATATTTCATATTTAAAGCCGACTGAAAAGATTTTATCAAACGAATCTTGTTCGATTCATCTTAGCACTGAAAAAACTCTCTGATACCGTAAACAACTAACTTGAGGCGGGTCCGCCATAAAATAACACAAAAAAATTAACAATCCAAATCAGGAAGTGACTTCTTAATATGTGCGCAATCAACTTGCATGACACACCAGACTACTGACTGATGGAATGAAACGCCTTGATCTTTGCACTGTTCAAAGGAGGTAAGTCATTTTTATCTCTTGAATTAGTCGTATATTATTTGATAGTAACTGACTCATTATTGTATTTAAAACCGTCTGTTTCCCGAAGACAACCTCTTGCTCTTCAAATTTAATTCACTCTTTTTTGGCTACAAGATGAAGTTTCCAATTTCCTCAATAGCTCTCGGTTGTATGTATAGTTTTAACAAACACTCACTCGTTTGAACAAGAATCCTAACACTCAAGATTTAGTACTTTCCATTGGCACATTAGCCGCTGCTCATGGTTCAGACCCTTGCACAGATTTCTCCACTCCACCATCTTGTGGTTGTAACGCTCTGCAAAGATTTCCAGGTTTCAATGCAGTTCCTGATACTTCAGTAAGCTTTGACAAAGTTGTTTATGATGAAGTTACAAAGTTGTACGATCTTACAATTTCATTTTCAGTTGACGCTTTCAAAAAAATTGACAAAAGTTACTTGTCATCGATCTACATTACAGATATCGAGGGTTCATCAACTCCCGTCTCGGTATTCGACAAGAGTGCAAACATTGATAAAATTGACAGTTCTGATAGATTTTCAACCACTATTAAGATCCTGGGTACCGAATCTGGTGATTATATCACACCGGGTTCATTCCATGTCAAGTATAATTTCGAAAATAACGTCCAGAGTTGTGGTCATTGGGGTTCCGGATTTGGAGAGAATTTTGAATTTGATTTCGAAGGTAGTTGTCAATCAAACTCAAACAATTTCCCATTGAAACGTTGGAAGAAATCATGTTGCTCACCACATACTTCGTCTAGTTCTTCATCTAGCTCTTCATCTAGTTCTTCGTCAAGCTCTTCTTCACCAACTGTTGTGCCAACTTCTTCTACATCAGTCAGTGTTCCTACCATTCCTAGCACCGGTGTCTCATCTTCAATACCTCCAAGTTCTTCCCCATCAGGATATGAACCAAGTGGCCCATGTGTCGTTGTTTATGAGACCATCACCGTTACCCCAGATCCTGTTATTGTTACCGTTACCGCTAACGGCAATTATTTCCCTTATTATTGATTCTTCAATATTACCATTTCAAATTTTCCATATACCTTTTCTTCGTTTCTACTTTCGTATTCAATTCTTTTTCAAACTTTTCCAAATATTCCAAAATTCTTATTGACTGATTTTCCATTTTGTAATGTTGTAGATATCTCATCTCTTTGACTTCTTTCCCCAAAGATGAAAAAAATAATCTTTTACGAGAAAAAAAAAAATCAGAATAGAATCTTCTTGAAAAGTTATTGTAGTTATAACAATAACTTACAAATGTCATTGGAATGGCTTTTGAAATCTATAGACGTATCACAGTATGAGGACTTCAACCCAGTGGCGCACCAAGATCTAGAAATCATCCAATCAGAGGTTTTTCTCCATGACACATTGATCCTGAACCTCAGTACAACATTTCAAATCATCTCATGCTTAGTATTGGAAACAATTGAATTGGATGCTGAAACCAACATTCGTGTCATTGACAATTTGATCAACGATTTACTGCCTCCCGTGATGGATTTCAAATGGGATGAATCTAGTGTGGAGATGACAACGTTCAAACGTGGAGCTTTTGCCAAGATGAGGTTATTACATAAGATACTCGATATTGATTTGCTTGAACGAGATATGATATCAAAGATTAATTTAGTGCTATCTTATTACACACTTGCAGAGACACCTTGGTCAAGCTTGAAATTGCTGGATGCATCACTGATGTGTTTGCTGAAGTGTGTGAATGTGGAAGAATCGTTGATTTTGACTTTGACTTTAAAACTGAGTGAGTTGAATAAAGTTAATAAATTCAATGCAAATTTACAAAAGAGGAATAAGCTTTTCCAGAATATAAACCCGAATATTGGGTTTTTCAAAACTTCATCATTAGAATTGGATAAATGGAAGTCTGAAAACGTTAAATTATTATCAACTTTGAATTATCTCATTGCAAACATCAAGAGTGAAGAGTATCAAGTCATAGTGCCGTTGTTGTTAAATTTTTTAGATGATCATGAGATTGAAATTAAAACCATCAGTTGTCAGTTACTTGGCAAGTTATTACTCTCGCCAAACGTTGATACAATCTTGAGGAGATACACGGAAATCTTTGTCGAATCCTTGGAGAAATGTTTGATGTATTTACCCTCATTGACGCCGATCAAGAAATCATTAAAACTTTTGCAAACTGCATATGACAATTTATTAATCATCCACAAGAATTCAACAAGGAAATTAATCAGTTTGATTCAGGATCATGTATTAACATCGATAATTTCAATAAGAGACAAGTCTTTTGAAATATTGGAATTTTTCTTAGATTTATTATTGGAGATTGTACCCATGGTGAAACATGAATTGATATCAACGCTATCAAGTTTGAATCTGCAATTATTGAACATATTGATAGATCCATACCTTATATCTTACTCGCGATTATTAGTCAAGGATATTAAAATAATGATCCAAATAATGAAATATTGTTGGCCAGTGATTAAAAAATATAAATATGATTATTTAGGCGGTGTTATACTATGTTTGAAAAATTTACAAAATGGTAAGAGGGATGATTTGGTTATTGCAAATTTGAAAGATTTGTTGTCGGTTTTATCCAGTTGTTGTGAGGGCTTGGATACAGATTTGGCAAAATTGGGACAGAAAGAGCCGATTTTAAAGATATTAACCAATTGAATAAAATTTATTATTATGTAACATGATCTTCTTTCCATATTCAATTATCAGAGCTATATATATATATATATACATGATCAAATAATAATTTAACTCTGTTGACAGTGAAAGCGTTTGGGAGAAAATTCTTCATCAATATATATAATTAATTCATTTAATTTCATTTCTGAGCATTTTGTAATTGTTCAACAACCTTGATGTTCACATCCAAGAACCTATTCAAACAATTATTGATACAAGTCTCTTCATTACCGACAAGTTGACCAGTAGATATTGGTGATGTGACACATTTCTTGAAACACATATCGGTGAAATTGTGAATCGATGTTTGTACTTTTGCCTTGGAATTTTCACTGTTGATGAATTCCATTAATTCCTTCTTAGTGTTGTCGTCGAGTTGGCTGAGTTGCAGGGCATCTAATGAAGACATCTTTGTTGTTGGTCTATTTATATGTTCAAGTGATAGATATTTCAACTTATTCAAGTATTTTTTACCGTCTTTTTTGATTGAAAGAAAAAAAAATTAAAAATTTTCTCATCACAACTAGTTGAGAGAGACTCTTTTACTCTTTACTTTATATCATATAAGTCATATGTAGGATCTGTTGGGCATCCGGAGGATATGTCTATTATTACTCTTGTTATGGATTTATATATATATATATACAGGTGTATCCTCTTTCAGTCTTTGAAAATGGCTTTTTTCAAATTCGCTAACAACAATTGATTATCGATTCTACCCCCACTTAACCTCATGCATTGACCTAATAAGAAATTGATTGAATTTTGTTTCTCGCCGTTTTGGATCTGAGATACTAAATTGCCATGTGTTGATATCACTTGTGAGATT
Organism: Nakazawaea holstii; assembly: GCA_003706265.2. Taxonomy (NCBI): domain Eukaryota; kingdom Fungi; phylum Ascomycota; class Pichiomycetes; order Alaninales; family Pachysolenaceae; genus Nakazawaea; species Nakazawaea holstii. The sequence continues at coordinate 44,445 of PPKU02000051.1, read as the reverse complement.
ATAGAGTCGATTTCAGATTGGTTTATTTGAGCGAGTCCGATATCGAATTCTTCGATCAATTGTGGTATGGATTTGGTCAAATCTTGTTGATTGTTCAAAAGATGTAGTAATAACATCTTTGCATTGTTGTTGGAAATCTTCTTTTCATGAACAAATTCGATCAATTCAGATAATGTCTGTACTGGGATGATATTCTGGTCAAATTCTAAATTTAATTTCGACAATGAACCTTGTAATTCATGGCAACACCAGTTAATAGCTGTATTCATTGGGACATTTTTACTGGATAAAATTTCAACCAATTTCAAATAATACTTTAACAATGAATCGTTTTGTAACAAGATCATTGCATCTCTCAATTTGCAATTATAAGGTTTATTCATCAATTTTGACAAAGTTTGATTCGGTAATTCACCTATTAAATTTGTCACATTTGGTCTTAACTCTTCTACATCCAAATTTATCGAGGGTAATTCTGGATCTGGCATGTATCTGTAATCTGTGGCGCTTTCCTTACTTCTCAATGATAATGTCTTTTCACCGTCCCAACTTCTTGTCTCTTTGACAACACCTTCGCCGGTTTTAATGGCATTCACTTGTCTAGTGTATTCGAATTTAACAGCGTTCATTATCGAAGAAGTGTTTGGTAAATTTTTCAATTCAACTCTTTGTTCATCGTTAACATTCACATTGACATCTATTCTCATTGCACCAGTTTCAAGATCTCCAGTACAAATTTCTAATTTCTTCAAAATTAATTGAAACTTCTTGATAAATGCCTTAATCTGTTTCAAATTCTCGAAATCAGGTTTCGTCACTATCTCAATCAATGGCATATTTGCCCTGTTTAAATCAATTTCCGTTACACCTTTATTCTTATATATGGATCTTCCTGTGTCTTGCTCGATTTGTAATTGTTCAAATCGTATCACTTTTTCAGTTTCATCAATGTCATCAAATTTTTTATCTAATTTCAATATTCCATCCTTGGCAATTGGATTATAATGCTGAGTTATCTGATAACCCATAGGTTGATCACCATAAAAATAATGTTTTCTATCAAAAGTGGATTCAGGATTTATTTTGGATTGTAACACTATCAGTAATTTCAAAGTATACAAGATTACCTCCGGGTTCAATTTTGGTTGTGTTCCAGGTAATGAAACGTCAAAGTATGAGACCTTGGTATTGGGAGGATCATTCAATGTCGTTGTTGTTGGTGATAATGAAAACAATTTATAATCGGTGTTCAACTGCGTGTGGATTTCTAAACCGCATTTCAACGTATATGCCGGGTCTAACTTGAACTTCTTGTTCAAGACTTGTATTGTTGTGGAGAAGAATCGTACATTTCTTATCATCTCGATCCAGTGGTGGTGGGTGATTAAAGAACATATGTATGTATCGCTATATTTTTGTGTTTTTGGATTTGTATTTTTCAAACAACCGTAAGAGCTAAAAAAAAAAAATTAGTTAAATACTAAACGGAAAAGAGATACAATCATTGTAATCCTGAAGGAACAAAACACTTCCATATTCTCTCATTAAAACTGACAACCATGTAGGAATTCACAAGTAATGAGTACTTCTTAAAATTCTTGAAGTGTTTCACTGAGATGAGTTAGTATGTATGTGTATAAAAAATAAAAGTAATAGAAAGAAAAAAAATAATGATGAATGCGAGGAGGTTCGAACTCCTGCCTCTTACGAGATTCGATCGCTTGTTACAGCTTAAACTTCAATTGTTATTGAAGAAGCTTATTTCAGCTTGAGTCGAACGCCTTAGACCACTCGGCCACACATCCGTTTGTATAGAAGGGCTGTTTTTTAAGTTCAACATACGCTCCCACCACATAAAACCCTGTCACGTGACCTTCTATCACCATTCACAGGTTGTTCCCGATATTGCAGCACTTTATAATGAGTACCCAGTTAAACTTAGAGTAACAGTTCATAGTTCCCAATGTTAGTGAAGCTTGTAGCATGTATTTCAGACATTGAAATTGCCGTTTCTGTAATTTTATATATTATATATGGTTATTTTTTGCATCGTAGCCTCCCCGATGAACTAAAATCGGCAAATGGCTCCAGCACCAACGGTTCCAGCAACATTCTCCTAGGCTCAAGTGTTACACTATAATCCCAAGAAGATAGGAGGGGTTGAGAGCCCCTAAAGATGAACAATATATGCAGAATACACCAAGGAAAGGTGATCTAATAAATATATTTTAATTGAGAGCTGGTACGTTGGAAATAAAAACGACGATAAAATGGTCAATAATATAGCTAATCACGTGAGAACACATCCGGTATATAGAGAAATTGAGTAGCAATTAGATGCATTGGTAAAAGTTGCCAAAAGATAACGTAAAAGTGTATTTTTAAAAAATTTGTAAAACACATATATAAGAAAACTTGAAATAGACAATGATCACGAGGCAAGAGAATACATGAATTCAATATAGTTTGTGTTTGTGTGTATATTGATTATAAAAATATATATATACCCTTGAAATAGTTTTATAGATTAATGAAAAAAGGAAGTGATTTCCAAAAGAATTAAAATATTAGTATTGTTCCCCATCAGATATAACTTAGTTGTGAATTGTAAAGATGAGATCAAGTAGAATCTGAAGCAGTTTCCTTTCCAATGGTTGTGAAATGAACACTACCATTTTTATTATTTGTAATGGAATTGCCGATTTTTTTATTATTCTTGTCATCTTCCATGTCTAACAGATTACCATTATATATCAATCGATCATCTGGTTTTTTCCCGTTTTGACCATCAATATTCAGATTCAAATTTCTAGAACTGTTGTTATTGTTATTGTTCCCACCTATGCTGAAATTATTGGTGGAATCGAATACGACTAATACAGGTCTTGGAGTGGAAGATCTTGTTAATTCAGCAGATCTAACCACTGGAGTGGAATACAGTGATTCCGTTTCAATTGATTGGTCTTCGTGTAATGATGAAGCCACATGACTTGGCACAGTAGGACTTGAAGATACTGAACCAAATACAGTTTCAATACTTGATTTTACCAACCGATTGATGATTGTTGATTTGATAAATTTTGAAACCCATTTTTCTTTGCATGATGAAGATCCATTATGATCACTTGGCTTAATGATGATCAATGATCTATTCGATTTCAAATCTTTAAGGGATTTGTTCAATTCATCTATATCGGTATAAGTTATTCTATCAATTGGTTTGAAAAAATAATATGGTGTGGATTAATACTCTGGATAATTTTCATTGATAAAATCAGGAACTGTGGATGAAGTTGTTGTGTTGTAAAATGTCTTCTTCAAAGTTTGTCCATTGAATAATTTCAATTGAATAATGTCTTCGGAATCTGATTCATGTTGATTATAACGAATATTTTCTTTTAAAGTTTCCTTAAAATTTTCAATTTCGTCAGCAGCTTCCGATTGACTTGTCGAGAACTTTCCCTTCATTGCCTATTTATGCCTCTCTTCCTTATCTAATTCTAATAATTTCAATATACGATCTTTCTCTTCCTTTGCCTGCTTTTGTTGTTTTAATAAACTTTCTCTATATTTTTGAGCAGAAATCTCTGCAGGTTCCTCCTTCAACGTTGAATATTTCTTTGTTGGTTTTTTCACTGATTTTGGTGGAATTTTGTTAGGCTCGTTAGCATCATTATTATTGTTGTTGTTGTTGTTAATGGTGGTGGTGGAAGTGGAATTAGTATTGGTATCGTTTATACCAATAGGTGTAGTTTCTGAGCTTAAAAGTTTATGTATTCTTTCATTGAAAACTGAAGAATTTGGTACAATGCAAGTTTGAATTCAATTGTGAATCATGTATATAACATTATGCTGTTGATACCGATTAGAATAGATGCTAAACTATGATACAGCATATTATTCTATATTATTCTAGCGGAATGTATAGCTTTCCAATATGTTTGTTTATTTCAAAAAAT
>PPKU02000051.1:0-40386 GCA_003706265.2 Nakazawaea holstii | reverse complement strand
TTCAAACTGCTATCACATATTCAAGTATGTATAACTTTAAAAATACTAACTGCAACAACAGATAAGAAACCACTTCAAACTGCTATCACATATTCGGGTATGTATAAATTTAGAAATACTAACTGCAACAACAGATAAGAAACCACTTCAAACTGCTATCACATATTCGGGTATGTATAACTTTAAAAATACTAACTTCAACAACAGATAAGAAACCACTTCAAACTGCTATCACATATTCAAGTATGTATAAGTTTAAAAATACTAACTCCAACAACAGATAAGAAACCACTTCAAACTGCTATCAGATATTGTTTTCATCAAAAGAAAGAGAAGTATATTTTAAGCGCCCTTTTTCAAACCTAGGTTGATATACTAACATTTAAAACTTTTACTCAATAGCCCAGGGATAGAAGGGTATACCAAGGCTAGGTGTACATCAATTTACAAACGGCGAACTATTGCTAGCGAAACATCGCTGAGGCAGAGAAGATAAGGGTTCATAGGAGAGTCCTGGGCCAAAGATGCTCAGGGTTGAAAGGGTATACTTACGTGTATACCCAAGGCCGAGAGTACACCAAATCATAAACGGTGTGCTCGAACGCCCTGAGCCAGAGATGCTCAGAGTTGAAAGGGTATACCCAAGGCCGAGAGTACACCAAAGTTTAACGGTGTGCTCGAAAGCTCTGGGCCAGAGATGCTCAGGGTTCAAAGGGTACACTTACGGGTATACCCAAGGCCGAGAGTACACCAAATCATAAACGGTGTGCTCGAACGCCCTGGGCCAAAGATGCTCAGGGTTGAAAGGGTATATCTACGGGTATACCCAAGGCTATGAGTACACCAAAACCCAAACGGTGCACTCGAAAGCCCTGAGCCAAAGATGCTCGGGGCTGAAAGGGTATATTTACGGGTATACTCAACACCTCCCGGCAACAGGGTAACACCTGAGCTTGAAAATGATCTACTGCAGAGCAGAGCAGGTCAGAACTTAAGAGTTGAAAAAAAGGGGGACATAACCAAGAGCCCCATGATCAACTCCATGTAGACAATTCCGCCTGTTGTAGCCTCCTTTCTACGTAGTTCTCTGGGGCTATTAATGGGCGGATTGAATTGGAAACCCCAAAGTAAGGCGGAGCGTTGACTTTTTGAAACGTGATTTATTACCCCGGATTTTCAAAAATATCAAAAGTCGTCCAAATAGTTAAGGCCATTCGCTGGTACGTTGGAAATGAAAACGACGATAAAATGGTCAATAATATAGGTAATCACATGAAAACACATTCAGTATATAGAGAAAGTGAGTAGCAATTAGATACATTGGTAAAATTGCCAAAAGATAATGTAAAAGTGTATTTTTAAAGAATTTGTAAAACACATATATAAGAAAACTTGAATTAGACAATTATCACGAGACAAGCAAAATTACATGAATTCAATAGAGTTTGTGTCTGTGTGTATATTGATTTTAAAAATATATGTATAAACCTTTGAAATAGTTTTATAGATTAATGAAAAAGGAAGTGATAGAATAGAGACACTGTTGGGATCCGTATCACGGAGATTTAGCAAATAAGAATACATTTATTCTTTATTTTAGAATAAGCGGTTTAAAAAAGATGTCAGACAAAAAGGCAAAGATAAGAAAGACTATATATCAATGTTTGATAACAATTTGTTCATTTTGATCTTCATCCACAATTGTTTCATCTTCCGATATACCAAATGAACCTTTCCAACCCTTTGATATCAAATAATTTTCAAATCTAACATCTTCCATCATCAAATCATCATCATCCAAATGTGGAATCGTGAAATATGCCAATATCACACCTAATAAACCTAACAACGCAGCAATGATAAATGTCCATTTCTTACCCAAGTTATCTTGAATAGGAGTGAAACATTGTGTTCCGACAGCGGCACCAGTCTTGCCCAATGCAGCACTTAGGCCGTATAAAGTGCCTCTTACCGGTGTAGCGTATGATTCCGATGAAACTAATCCCATGCAATCACCTGGACCTAAGTTACCAAATCCGTTGAATAAACCATATAATACAATAAATAATGGAACGATTTTCTTGAGTTTGTCATAAGCACAACCGATTATTAATCCAATGACTAGGTAACCTGTGAAACCGAGCATTAATGTATATTTCCTGCCTATTCTATCGATTAAAAATGAACCAACCAAGACACCGGGGATCGCGATAATACCTAATAATAAATTCCATTCGGCAACTTTTTCTAAATCCTTTGTATCTTTCAACACTGATGAGATAATCGTTGATGAAAAGATACCATTGGGGAAAGTGACAAAATCATAAATAAACCAACATCCACAAGTGCCAATAATTCTTTTCCAATAATACTTAACAACTAATAAATATGGTACATTTCTCTTAATGGCAGATTTCTTATACAACACAGAAGTAGCCATCTTGTATCTGAAATAGAAAATTGACAACGGCCATATGACACCCAAGGCAAAGCAAACTCTCCACGTTGTACTATAATGTTTTGTACCACATATTTTAAACACGATAAGGAAAATGATCAAGGCAAACGGTCCACCTAAACTTAATGGTAAATTAGTAACCAACACAAAGACACCACCACGTCTCTTTGTAGCTTCATTAGCAGCCTCTGATGCAGCAGTGGAACAAGCTGGATATTCACCACCGACCCCGAACCCAACTATACCTCTTGAGACGATTAACATCCAAAACATCCCAAGAACCGTTACACCATGTGCTGCTGAACACATAATGGAACCAAGAATGATCAATATAGTCGTTGATATAATAGCCCATTTTCTTCCAAGATAATCACAAGTTAAACCAATAGACACTTGTCCAATGATTTCACCAACTAACAAGGCATTGGAAACCCTTGTTTTCAAAGTGGCAGTATACACCTCTGGATGTTGAGCAGTGAATACTGAATTCATCATAGTCATAACATTATTCTGATAACCATCACTGATTAAAGCGACACCGGAGCAAACAATAGTGAACACATCAGACCATGATTTCTTCACCAAATATCTTGAAGATCTGAAATCGGCATCGTACAAGATTTTCCCATCATCTGATGAATAATTGGATTCTAAAGCCTTATCTTGTGAATTAGTGTGAAGCTCGTTAATGCCTATATCGGTAAGATTCTTCTTATCGTTATCTGTTAGGGAAGACATTGTATAGAGCTATTGTACTACTAGTGTATCCTGTATGGGAAGAAGCTATGTATATGAGGAAGAAAGCAATGATCGTTTATATATGGTATGAAACATTTTATAGATATCTACAAATTCGGAAATGTAAATGATGTGCAACGTGGGGAATCCAATAATAATAAAAATGACAAACACGTTGGATGCGGCAAAAACAAAAAAACTAAAAAACTGAAAATTTCATTTAATCAAGCAAAAGTGCTTATTGATAAAGCTTGTTCAATTGTATATACTTGAGCAACAAATCAATATAGAGTCTTACACCTCAATCACCATAACTGGCGTATAAGTTGAAGTAGATCTTGTAGTATTCAATTTCATTATCTTCAAAAAAAATTAATTCAAACAAGCTCAACTTAACCACAATATACCTCCAGATGTTTTGATAACTAGTCTGTTAATTACGAGCACTTCAATTTGAAAAGATTATTATTATTATTAATTTGTCTCACGATATTACTATTATGCTTATATTGATATACGATGCAGTTGTAGAGCGCTTATCACCGACATTACCTTTCGGAAACAGACCACGTGTCTCTTTTATTAATCTATCCATCTATCTATCTATTCATATATCCGTATATGTTACTATCTATCCATCTGTTTATGCCTCGCAGTTTATTCTCCGATGACGACATCTTTTTTTTATCCTTATTCACCCGTATATACTCAAATGACAGATATATTGTTTCAATCATCAATATGGTAACCAGTGGCTTATAGTCATATCTTTGAAAGTAACTAGTCATCCATGATATCCAAGCTGTGATAAACTCATTATCATCATCAATATGTATCAGTTCATAAGTTATAAATTTATAAATATTTCGGTACTACTTAATTGTAATTACAAATATATTTCTTATATAAATCATTAATATAGCTTTGTAACAGTAGTCGATTATAAATAAATGAGTAACGATTTAAAGATATACCCTTTAAGACACTCGCATCCACTCCTGCATGATACAACTACAATGAATAGGTGAACTATACACCATCTATCATTATAGTCATCAGTTGATATGATAAATTTGATTCTCATTTCATACACTCCTTGCACTTTCATAATTTGCTCAAAATGCTTGAATATATGTATATGTATATGATTTGATAAAGTGCTCAATGTGAGGTGTTTGCGGAAACTCATTGGTTTATTAAAGAAAGAGGACAAGATGATGGGAGACATTACAAGTTTCACACTGGATTATTATGATTATTATTAATGTTGTGAGTATACACGATTTTATATATACAAACAATTCTAAGTGATAAAGTGACTAAATAACAACTTCACAAAAACTAAGTAGTTTTACCTAATTTATTACATTCAATCAAAAACTCATCTGCAGTGATGATATCGGTACTACCATATATGACAGTTTTACCACTGGTATTGACAACTCCATTTTGATTATTTGTATTGACAACTCCATTATTATTGGAAACACCACCACCAACACCACCACCTGGACTTGTTGATAATACCCATTCTTGTAAATTTGAATACTCAAGATAATTACCACCACCAACTACAAACACTATACTTTCATTATATGATTGTCTCTTTGGCTTTTGTGAATGTGAACCTCTTGTTGATTTTGGATCGAAATAAAGATAATCATCTGTTAATGAAACATTTTTAGAATTTAATGGATCCATTATCGATTCAACAATGTTGGTGATTGGCATTTGTTTCTTTTCAGGTAATAATTTTTTCAAACCTGTTATTAATGATCCAACACCTTCTGATAAACGACCTTCTGTTAATCCATATAATTTTGATGATAATCCATTAAATAATGCCGTATTGTTTTGATATGATGATTGTTGTGTACTTTGTTGTGTAGTATTTGACTTATATGCTAAATTAGTAACTTCTTTAACACGACGTATATAGCTCAATGCTGACAAGTCTTCAATACCTTGTTCTCTTAATTTATTTTCCACTGTTGTTTCAAAATTCTGTGGTAAATCACACATCAATACCAATATTAAATAAGTTCTTAATTTATCATTTAAATTATCACCTTCAACTTTTAAATCTAACAGATCCAAAAATTCTTTCTCCACTTTTGGATCATTGAATTTTTGTTCAATTTCAAAAAATGAATCCAATTTTCTTGAACCTAATTCATTTAATAACAGAGTTAACACTTTCATATGCATATCCACAATATTCTTTCTTAAAGTTAATTCTGGAATCAGATTTATTGCCTGTTGAATATGAGCAGTATTTGAAGAACTTGGATCTATATCATCTAATGATGAAAACCCAGTTTTTGTTGCAATTTCATCAGCATCTTTTTTATACTTGGCTAATTCCAAATCAACATCTTCAACAACTTCTGGGAATGGTGATAATGCATTTCTCGACCAAAAAAAATCCTTTGGATCAATATCATATTTATTGGTTTGAATATTACCATTATTACCCACTTTGGTTTTAACTATTATGGTATTTCTTGATAATTCAAAGACATCACTAACTAAACATTGATAAATCCAAGAATGCGCAAACATTGCTGATAAATCGAAATTTCTATCCAATAAAATCAATACACTTCTTTGTAAATGATCAATATTTGATGAGTTACCTTTGGTGTTTAATACAAAATCACGTAATTTTTGTTCTAACTTAGTGGCAACCATTTCCGCTGGACCATGTTTAGGACATCTTATAATTGGAATTTGATTTAAAGTTATCAAACAATGAGATATACCAGTGGCAATATCATCAATTATCTTTTCCAAATCCAGTTCATCAATTTTAGGATCATAAATTTGTGAATAAATGTTTTTCAAATCTAATGAAAATAAATTTGGTTCAGTGACAATGAAATCTGTATATTGATCATATAATTTCTTAATGCGATCAGATTTCCCCGTCATGGAGATTTGTTTGGCAAATTCTTCCAACAATGATCTCTTTATCGATGATGTAAAATTTATATAAAAAGATGAATAATTATCATTGGTAACATCATTGAGTATCAATTTAATATTTTCCATCGAAGGCTCGACAAAATATATCAGAGGAACATCTGGTAATGGTGCCCTCTTGGCATTGATCATCAAATGGATGGTAATACCACATCTCAATAAATCATTCACCCTTAAAACTGACGATACAACACCTGTACTCTTTTGATCCAAGATTAAAACTTTCCATACTATCTCTTCATTATTCGTTGGTGAAGTTAGATCGACATTGTCGTTTGATGAATTGAAATTCAACATATGCTCCAATGAGATGATCTGCTTCTCTCTTAAAGTTGTCATCTTCCCTCAACTATATGTATTTGTATTATTACTTGACAATAATAATAAAATACAGATGTTATTTGTTGTTCTCTTTTTTTTTTTTTTTTGTTCTTTAAACTTTTTTTGCTCTCCATGAGAAAAATTTGGTTCAATTCACATTTATAAATGAAGGTGTTTGAGATCTGTACCCAATAAGAGTTGCCCAAATGGAATTAAATGAGAACCCTTGGACAGATGATCCAATAACGGAACAAGTAATAGACACCGCTAAAGAGGTGCCCTCGGAAGAGGAGGAAGAAGAAAACGTGACGATTCCAACTCCAATTCCAACTAAAGTTCTCCAGCAACCAAGTGTGAGAGCGGAAGATGATTTAATATTTGCCATATGTGTCATTGACTTCCATCATATCAGAGGACCCGAGATTGAGTATTGGTGTGATTCTCAAACTGATTTTACAGAACCACGGGAACAAGTGACAAAATATACCAAACTATGGCCAAATTTACCATTTCAAGCATTACCCGATGGTGCTCATTTATTTGAAGAAACATTCTCGACATTTACATTGCTATACGACGAAGTGCTACAAGATTCTCCAGATGACTCCAAAAATTATTCCAATGTGTCAACGTTATTTGGATGTGCATGTATTAGGCAATTGAATGCATCAGAATTGACCGATAAGACTGATGATATAACAAGATCCATAGTACAAAAATCAGTAGTTATGATATCGAGATATCCAATAACTATTCAATTACGTGAGAAATTAAGTATAATAACAAAGAGCTTCTTCTTGCAGAAAAATTTCCAAGATAAGAGTGTAATCAAGCAATTATATGATAATGTCAGTATGATTTATAACAATGAAAATACCAAGATACAAAATGACAAGATTGACAATGAGGCATATGAAAAGATAGGGGATGGTGAAATATTATATGAAAGTGATTTCTATATGGGGTTAACGTTAAAGGAGATGATTTTGAAATACAAGAGAAATTTACTCGTCATGTTCAAACTGATATTATTGGAAAAGAGAATAGTATTTTTCAGTAAGAATTTATTGAAACTATCAAATTTCCAATTTTCATTATTATCATTGATACCAAATTTGATATTAAATTTACAAGATTGTGGTTCACCAGATTTAGAGAATTTATCACAAACTTTAATAGAACCAACATCGTTTAATATCTTGGATAGAGGTTCGATTTTGAAATTTATTGGTTTACCATTACAAATTTTCAACAAGGGTGGGTTTTTCGAACCATATTTATCGTTACAACAATTAAATTCTTTACAAAAACTGGAATGGTATTTAATTGGTACTTCAAATGATTTATTATTGGATCAAAAACCCAAGATTTCAGATATGATGGTTCATATCGATCATCAAAATGATTCAATAGAATTTTTCAATCAAGATTTAGAGAAAAATGTGCAATTAACATCACAGGATAAAAAATTCATTGATAATTTGATAAGACAAGTTGATAAATTGATGATGAATACTGAAATCGAGGGTACAAGTGCAATCTATAATAATTTAATGATTGAAGATTTGATACGGAGTAATTTTGAAAATTATTTAATTGGAATGTTATCAAGTGTTAAATATGATGATTATATCAATAAGGCAAGTCAAACTCAATTACAATCATTGCAACAAGATTTAAATAACAATGTGATTCAATTCAACAAGAGATTTATTGATCTGTGGAGATGCACTAAAAATTATCAAATTTTCAATATAAACTCATATAATGAATTTTTCACAATGAATGAATTTAAACCAGTACATATTGGTAATGAAGTTGAGCTGAATAACATTTACAAATTTTTCAGCCAACAAAAGGATAGATTTAAAACATGGAATGCTACAACAACACCGGCAACAACAACAAGAACAGCAACTGAAGCAGCATTATCAACGGCATCAACTACAGATGCAGTGAGTAAAGATGAAGATAAGAAAAGTATCTTACAAACCCTAGCTGAATGGACTAATCATAGTTGAGCCAAATTAGTTATCACTGTTCAACAACGGACGTTAAATTTATACACAACAAAGAAGATCATCTATATCTATATCTTGTAATGTATGTATCTACAACTACTATTACTACTAACTTTACTCTTTAAACTTTTTCGGTTTCCCACAAGCGAAAAGTTTATTGTTAAACGAATTACTATGCAATTGAAATGTATAAATAAACATTGTATAGATAGATACAGTAAATGGTATGACAGGAATGTCTTTACCAAGTTTATGATATATATAGAAGTAGATATAGGTATAGGTATACGGGTATCAATTGGGAAATTACTGGGACATGATGAACGAGCAAGATGTTTGTTATTGCAAAGTTCTATTCTATTCGATATAATTAAATTGCATAATGTATATTACATGTAAATCAATAATTGTAAAAGACCTAGAACAATGTATGTGGTAACATCACAGGATGTAAGAAACGATGATCAGCTTAATTTAATTACTCTTCCCGGTTTCTGAGCGGGAGGTAATATTTATTATTAAAGCCGTATGTATAGATTAAAGTATAGATTTGTTGAATGTATTTTTTATGGCAAGAGTAAGGTGATTATCATGTTGCAACAACAACAAGTGAATGCACAATTGACATACAAAGAGATGAATGAGAAAGACATGGGACTGGAATTTAAGTTGAAATGAAATTTGATAGACAGTGATGGTAAATGAAAGTCCAAGTTTACTGTTGTCGGTCGGTCACCCGACAATCACCACTAAGTAATTATGTAGTTGTTGTTTCTATTTTAGGCAAACTGAAATGGAATGGAATGGAACCAAATGGAATTGACAAGATGAAGAAAATTTTTCCCTCTCTCCATCTTCTTGTTGCTTCATTTCCATTTTGATAAAGAAAAGTTTCATCTCGAGACATGAAAATTTTGCATTGGCCAATAAGAATCGAGCATTGCTTTCTAAAAATAAATAAATAAATAAACAAATAAACAAATAAACAAATAAACAAATTTGGAAAAAACAGGAGATACTTTCTCTACAATGAATTTATGAAGATGAAAGATAATGATATGAAAGAAATAAAACCTTTGTTTAAATGAATTAATCTAAATAAAGAGAAGGAAACAAAACTAAACTCTAGCTAGCAAATATTTTGTATGGTAAAAGCACGCCCCGGAATGTATATATGATATTGAATGGATATAAAAAGTTAATAATAATAATAATAAACTATGTTGCTGTATATTAGTGAATAAAAGTAAAAATCTAAATCGAAGAAGAAAACTCTAATAAACTTATAACAACATCATGGCAACGGCACCGGCAGCAGCGGCGAAACCAGCTTTAGCAGCAACACCAGCGGCAGCACCTTCAAAAGCGGTGACTGAGGCAGATGATGAAGTAGCGTTTTCACCAGCAACAGTTGAAGTCAAAACAGCAGTTGAAGTTGATTCACCTGATAATGGACAGTAAGTTGTGTATTCAGTGACAACACCTTCGATAGTTTCAGTGACAACGGTGACACCGGTGGTGACTGGAACTTCGGTACAAGCTTCATGGGAACATGAGGTGATTGTGACAACGGTGGTGGCGATATCTGAAACAACAGCGGTTGAAGTGATGTTTGAGTAAGCAGCAGTGGCGACTGAAGCAGCGGCTAATGAGGCGATAACAGTTGAGAATTGCATTATGATGTATATGATTTAAAGCGAATGTAAATAAGTTGGAATATAGATATTAAGGAAGAAGTAAAAAAAAAAGTAAAGTAAATGAGGAAATCCCATTCAATTTATACTTCTCCCCCCGACTCGATGAATTGGCTCCATCCATTACCACTCAAGACAATTCAAAACAAGTTGAAAAAATTTCCCTCGTCAAGCGCAAAAAGAAACGACGGGGAGGCCCCTCGGTGTTCCCAATCCGGAAGCGCTAGTACCCACCTCGCATACATAGTGAACCCCAATTGGGACCCCGTATCCAGGGCAACTCTAACACAATTCGGTAATTTGTAAACAAACAACATGCAATAGGCGGCATGCAGCATCAAAGGAAAAGTGAAAATTTTTATTTTTGTCTCTTTGTCTCTTTGTTGTTGTTGTTGTTGTTTTGGGATTGAGACTATAAAGTGAAATTTATTACAGACACTTGCACTTGCCAGTATATACAATACTGAATAATTGTAAACAACAATTTCACAACAATAAACAAATGAATGAAAACATAAACAAAGACAAAGACAAAGACAAAGACAACAGCAAATACTCATTATTTTTTCTATAGATTATTATTACTGAGTGACTGACTGTTCTACTGTTCTAATACTAAACTTTACAGGCTGGGGTTCAAAATTAATCTGAGTCAATACACTCTCCTTCATGCATTAGATCTCCATGAATCAGTCAATCAAACAATCAAGCCTCGTTTCAATTGATTCCATACAATCAATTGACTAGGGTTAGTACATGTTATCTCCAGCCATCCTCACTATCTATCTATCTACATATCTCGCTATCTCTACTGATTTCGTTTGAAACATTATTTCACCTTAATTTTAGATTCCAAACTCAAGCATTATAATTATAACTATCTGAGTGCAACATATCGGATAATAGTCATATATCCCACTCAATACTCACTTACTTACTCATCCAGTCAGTCACTAACACTCAAACATAAATGGCTTGATTTAACGTTTGGTTGTTAGTTGCTAAAAATAAACGTTGCCCAAAAAGTAGTGCAGCTCTTAGTACTACAGTGCACAATATCTATAAATGGTAATCCGATTACCGGATCGGGAATGTCTCTACCTGAAGGCAGGGTAACACTTTTCGGGAGGCAAAAGAGGATTGGGGTAGTGCACTGGTAACATAATTTAACTCTATTCAGACACCAGTAGTTGGATGAAATGAATGGATGGATGAATGAGTGGTGGATGGTGGATGGATGAAAAGCAACTGTTTTTAATTTATGTACAGTGCTGTTTTCCCCCCAGAGTTATACACACAAACACAGATCTCTTAAATAATCAATTATTAATCTTAATATTCACTAATAATAATAACAACTGTCATAATAATAATAATACCCAGAATTGTATATCATCAGAAAACGTTAAAAGTGTTATTACTAAAAAAAATTTACACTTTGACTTTCGAACAATTTATTATACACATAAACATATAATACACATACATACATACATAGATACAATAACACAATAATGTCACAAGAAGATTTCACAAGAATTCAAATATTTGGAACAATATTCGAAGTTACAAATAGATATGTTGATTTGAATCCAGTTGGTATGGGAGCATTTGGTTTAGTTTGCTCTGCCAAAGATTGTTTGACAAATCAAAATGTCGCCATTAAAAAAATCATGAAACCATTTTCCACTCCAGTTTTAGCCAAAAGAACTTATAGAGAATTGAAATTGTTGAAAAGGTTAAGACATGAGAATTTAATCACTTTGGAAGATATCTTTTTAAGTCCATTGGAAGATATTTATTTTGTTACTGAATTACAAGGTACAGATTTACATCGTTTACTTACATCAAGACCTTTAGAAAAACAATTTATTCAATATTTCTTGTATCAAATCTTGCGTGGTTTAAAATATGTTCACTCTGCTGGTGTTATACATCGTGATTTGAAACCTTCAAATATCTTGATCAATGAAAATTGTGATTTGAAAATTTGTGATTTTGGATTGGCAAGAATTCAAGATCCACAAATGACAGGATATGTATCAACGAGATATTATAGAGCTCCAGAAATCATGTTAACTTGGCAAAAATATGATGTTGAAGTTGATATTTGGAGTGCCGGTTGTATATTTGCAGAAATGATTGAAGGTAAACCTTTGTTCCCAGGTAAGGATCATGTACATCAATTTTCAATAATAACAGAATTATTAGGTTCACCTCCAGAAGATGTCATTGATACCATTTGTTCAGAAAATACTTTAAGATTTGTACAATCATTACCAAAGAGAGAACCTATACCTTTAAGTGAACGTTTTAAAGATGTTGAACCTGATGCCGTGGATTTATTATCCAAGATGTTAGTTTTCGATCCAAGAAAGAGAATCACCGCTGCTGATGCCTTAGCTCATTCATATTTAGCTCCATATCATGATCCAAGTGATGAACCAGTTGCAGAGGAAAAATTCGATTGGAGTTTTAACGATGCCGATTTACCAGTTGATACTTGGAGAGTTATGATGTATAGTGAGATTTTAGATTTCCATCAAGTTGATAATAGTGAACAAGTGCTGGAACAACAAGTTCATCAATTACATCAACAACATCTGGAACAAGCACAACAACAACAGCAAGATCAACAACAACAACAACATGAAGATGGTAAATCGCAAAAGGATTTAAGCTCAACTACTATTGAATCTTCAATTCCTGCTGATTTATAATAATCAACCTTTGTTCTATATATACGTTAACTACATTATCATTGTTGTATGTATATCAAATTCATCTGGCTGTTAAATTTATGACTTCTTCATTTGGGGTGTTTTTTGCTGCTTTTTTTTTAGCTTTTTTTTGCTTTTTTTGGTTTTTTTTTTTTCTCTTATTGGAATTTATATATATGATGATGATGAATGGAGACACAGAGAGAGAGAGAGAGAAGGCAACAAGCTGAATTTTATGTTATGTGTTAATTGAATATTGATCATGTTGTATCTATTACTTCTATGTGACTTGTGTATATATGCAGGTATCGTCATGAGCTCATTCCTGAACTAATCCACCTTCTTTACATAATGAATAAAACAATGAATTCTTATTTTGTAATAATTTCTCAGGGGTATCAAATTCCAGAACTTGACCTCTTTCCAATACGATGATCCTATCACTATCGATGATTGTATTCAATCTATGCGCGATGGTTAATATCGTTCTGTTTTTGAATTCGGTTCTTATCGTTTCTTGTAATACTTTATCAGTCTCAACGTCAACGGCAGCGGTGGCTTCATCCAATACTAAGATCGTTGATTCGATCAAGAGAGCCCTTGCTAAACAGATTAATTGTCTTTGTCCCACTGATATGTTCGAACCACCTTCGGATAATCTCACATCTAATGATCCATCATCCATTGTTAAGATGTGGTTTTTCAAATGTGATAATTCTAATGAATGCCAAATTTGTTCATCTGTATGTTGTCCCGTTGGGTCTAAGTTCTCACGTAACGTCCCTTCAAACACTTGCGAGTCCTGTGGGATGATGGACAATTTATGACGTAAATCAGCAAGACCAATGGAATCTGTGGCAATGTTATCAATTGAGATATTACCCTTGGCACTCTCAATTATACGGAAAAGTGCCATTGTTAATGATGATTTACCAGCTCCAGTTCTACCAACTATACCAATTTTCTCACGTGGCTTGATAGTGATATCGATATCTTTTAAACAATAATCCAAATTTGGTCTATATTTGGTATAATAATGATTGAATTTGATCTCACCATTAAATGGCCAATGAGTTGGAGGTCTATTATTTTCAATGATATCTGGCAGTTCAGGTGTCAAACGACTATATTCTTCAATTCTCTCCACGCTAACGATATTAGTTTCAATTTCCACAGTCATTCTCACTATCCAATTCAACGTTTGTGTCACTTGTAAAGCATAACTTACTGATAAACCAACTAATCCTGCTGTTAAATGACTATATGGTAATGAAATCACAGCTAAACCGGCACTTGCTAAAATCACCAAGGAACCGATAAATTCTAATCGAACTGCTAACCATCTATTTGCACTTATCGATGGATAGTACAGAGTCATATTTCTATCAATCTTGGCATCGTTTAAAAATTCAAATCTTGAAATTTGATCATATGCTCTAATGGTACTAACACCACATAAAGTTTCTTGGAAATGGGCAAATATTGGTGATCGAGAGACACTATCCAATCTTCTCAATTCTCTTGAAGTTCTCATATAATATTGTTGATAATAAACATATAAAACCCCCATTGGTAATACAAAGAATATGAATTGCCAAGTTGATGAACATATAACAATTATCGTGAAAATGACTTTAACACCATTACTGAAAAATTGACTAAAAGATCTCCCTAATACTTCATCAACTTTATAAATATCACTGGAAAATCTGTTCAATATACGACCAATTGGTGTAGTTTCGAAAAAACTCATTGGCAGTTTCAATACACTATTTGTCATCTTTGTATGTAAATAACTTGAAGCTTGCACCGTGCAAAAGATTAACAACGTTACACTTTGGAAAAAAACTAATAACGCGGCAGTTAATCCAAATGCAAGATAAATTATCAAGTACTTTGAGACATGTGGATTATAACCAAGTTTGGTATTTATCTCAGACCAATGTTTTAACCATACATTACCCAAGGTACTCAACCCCATCGATGATATTAACAAAACCATAAAGATCAGTACCCCCCATAAATTACAAGCTTTAGCATAAGTGATATAAATATCCCATTTAACTTTACCCTGTTCATGTTGCTCTGATCTTAATCTCTTATCATCATCATCACCATCATCAAGGGAATCGTTTAATTTAAAAGTGGCGATACTTGCACGTCTTAAACTTTCCAATTCTTTTAAATCGTCATCTACTGATCCCATCGATGTGGCAACACTCAGGTTTCTTTTCAAATCAATCGATGATGCTGCAGTTGATATTGGTTCTTCATTACCACTAGTGGCATTACTCTTTCCAAAATCATGAACCAAGTTTTTCAAAAGAGAATTCTCAACACTAATCATATTATAATATGAACCTTCTTCCACTATCTTACCATTTTGTAACATTGTTATATGATTAGAAAATCTCAAGACATTTAAACTGTTAGTGGTCAAAATTCTACATTTATTATGCAATAACCCATTTGGTCCCAATACTTGATTGATCAAGTGTTTACCAACGTGTTCATCAACGGCACTCAAAGGATCATCCAATAAATAAATTTCCAGTCTTGCGTAAACGGCACGAGCCAATGATAATCTTGATTTTTGTCCACCACTCAATGATATACCCTTTTCACCAACTTGGGTCCTGTCACCATCTGGTAAGATGTCCAAATCTCTTTCCAAGGCACATGCCTTGATTGTCCTTTGATAAAAATCAGCATCATATCTACATCCAAATAAGATGTTTTCCTTGATAGTAGCATTCATAATCCATGGAACTTGTGGTACATAGGCAATAGATCCATGAGTGATCACGGCACCTTGAGATTTATGTAAATCTCCCAAGATGGCTTGAATCATTGATGATTTACCCATACCAACTTTACCAATAATACAATTCAATTCTCCCTTTCTTGCCGTGAAATTAATATTTGTCAAAGCTGGCTTATATGGTTCTCTTGACCATAAGAAATCACCTTTTTCAATCTTGACACTTTCTTCACCAATCTTATTTGCCAGTGGTAATCTAATAACGGAATCTGTTTGTAATTCTTCTCCAGTTAAGAAATTTGTAATTCTGGTGATGGCAACTTGAGCTTCAACAACTGATGTTACAACATTAGGGAAAACAGCCAAGGGAAACGATAAAAGATTAAATAATGATAAAGCTGGGAAAACTATATCAGTTGATAATGGAGTATCCTGATTGAAATAAACAAAAGCTCCAAATGTTGAACATGATACAAAAAAAGGTGCACAATTCCATGTGAAGACTGAAAAACTTTGGAAAATACCCATTTTTTTCAAATTCTTCAACTCTTTTTCATTTCTAACATAATTAAGCTTATCTTTATATGGTTTTTCCCAACCATACAATTTTAAAGACTTGATGTTATTTAAAATCTCCGAGATGACACCAGTTCTTTCATCTTTATTCTTCATTTGTTGTTTTTGTAACTTCTTTTGATAACGAGCAATTGTAGTGTTGATAGGAACCATCACAACCATAATAACAACACCAATCCACATTGCATTTCCTAACAACCCATGCAACGAGGCTAAACACATGATGATTTGAAATGGTCCTGACCATAATATATTCAAATATTGTGTTAATTCTTGTAATCTTTGAGTATCAACACTCATTAAATTGACAACATCACCGGTAGAATTAGTCAATTTATTTTGATTTGAAATGTTCAATGATTTCAAATATATAGATGAAGTCAACGAACTCTTAACCTTCATACCTAAATCATAAGCTCTTTGAAAATATTGATGCAAAAATGAAGTTTGTATAACTGATACCAAAAACATACCAAAGACAATCATAAACCCTCTTGTCAAGGGTAATTTATCATCCTCTGGAGACTCATTATAGTCATTAACAAATTTGATCAAAATTCTTAATAATTGTGGTTGCGTAAACAGTAAAATATCTTGACAAGCTTTGAAAAGAGCTGCTAATAAGAATGGGGCACCGAATGCCTTGACAACAGTCTTTGTCAAAGATGGTTTCTTGGAATACTTCAATTGATCATTCCATTGTTTTTGAAATTGATCCGATAACGTTTTCGTTTCCAAATATGCGGGTAATGGTGGTAAATCTTCCAGCACCAAATATTTGTTAAACCCGTCTTTCATTAAACCTGTCATCCAAGTGAATGTGATCCTGCTAAAGATATTGGCACGATCATAAGGACTTTGCGGAACCAATGCCATATAATTTGAAGCTCTAAACTTCCTTGGAACTAATGATTCCAATCCTAAGATGAACAAACCATTTAATGTGATAAATGTCGAGGTGTAGAAATAACTATCATATTGAGATCTGACAGTCAAATTGCCAACTCTCAATGCCCCAAACACGACGGTGAATAACCAGTAGAATAATAACACACCAGATGGGATTAAGGACTTGAAATTCTCCACGTAATGCAAAGCGAACGCCACGAGTAAAGATACGGCAGAAAGCAACGGCGTTACTACTAAAAGATCCAGTAACCCAGAGTCAACTTTTACCAGCTGTACCAATTGGAAAACAATCTGTAATCCGACAAGAGCCAACTTCAAGTAAAAAGACCATGCATCGTTGCTTAAAGTGATAATCTTTGTCTGCCTATAAAGTCTGAAAAACTGATAAGATCCAACTATCAATAGAAACAATGAGCTGAGATTCAACAAGACTCCGTTGATGAAACAGATGGTCAAATCTGAGTACCTGGGAGACAAGGGCCCGAACCCTTCTGGATCAGTGCATGCATAACATCCAGACATTGTTGTTTGTAGTTCTTACTAATACCTTTATATCTGTATCTGAAAGAGAGCCGTTTTTTTTCAATAACTTTTTTTTTTCAATTTCGGCTTTGTGTCTGTTTGTGTGTAATTGACGCAACGGTAAAATATTACCAACCAAAACACATCAGCAACAGCTGACCTTTGATACGAACACTTGTAAAATGGCGGCCAATGCTACTTATAGTCAACATGTTAATGATAATATACAACTGGAGTTGATTTATGAAGAATCTCCGGTGTTTGTTGGAGGAGAAGAAAATGCCTTGAGCGCGATTGTGAGATTCAAATACGTTGGAGAAATACCGAAACTGAGTGAAGTAGAAGAACAACAACCAGTGCCGGCACAATCCACCAACGGACATGAAAATAACAAGGAAAACACTGGGAATGGCTGGCTTGGTGGTCTTGGAAAGAGGATCTCGGTGCAATTGAGCAACAGCACTAGAAATTTATTATTACAGGAGTTGGAAACGTTGGATGAGAATTCTGAAGACAAGTTCAAAGATGAAACTTTGCTATTGGGATATACACAGGTCTTTGGTTATTACACTTATAACGATCAGGTCTTTGATCCAAAGAAGTTTGAAGAGATACAAAAAAAATCAATCATTGGTGGGAAACTTGCCGGTATCAATGAATTAGGGTTCGATGATAAAAATGATGAAGGCTTCTTAAACAATTTTGCATCTGGGTTTGGAAGCATCTTCAGTTCAGAATTAATACCTGATGATTTGGAAGATGATGATAAGAAATTATACAATCCCAAAAAAGATATTGTTCCTTTGTTCACAACAAATCAGTCTATATTATTTCCAGAGATAGTGTTCAAACCTGCGTCTCATGAGGGCTTGACAAATTCCTTTTACATGACTGTCAAATTACCGAAATTCTTACCTCCATCGTATGTATCAATCTCGAGTATCAGTATACATTACAATTTGATAATAGGTTACCAGATATTGGATGATAATAATAGATGGTGTAACAAATCGTTATTCTTCCCCTTGGAGATCAGACCTTATGTGAACGGGTTTGGACAACAGCCCAATTATGATCTTTTGAATCCAGTCTTGGGACACGTTGTGAAACAGAAAAGCTTTGCTTTGCCTAACAATGAAACCAATTTTAAAGACATCAAAAGAAAATTGCCAATCAATAGAAAGAGAAACTCTACAATGTCGATATCCACATTCAATAATGAGATTGGATCCAATGATAATCTTGATAAAGGGTTGAGCAACGGTAATGGGAATGGGAACACCAAGAAGAAATTTCTCGAATTTATTCATGAAATGAATGATAAAGATGTCAATGATTTAATTGGAGTCCAAGAAAAGTTTGAAAATGAATTTTTGAACTATGAGGGGAAATCCCAACCTGATAGAGAGAATGTCAAGGAAAATTTGATCAAAATCTTTAATAATCCTGCTACCATTGCCCTGAAGATTAAAGAATTTAATGAAACCCCTCATGAAGTGACAACTGCTAAGGATGAACCGAAAGAATATCACTCTCAAATCCCAGTAAAGCCGCAATTGAACTTCATCTTGAAAAGAAATGGTGAGTTGATCACTACAATATCTTTATCAAAATCCATAATCACTTTCAATGAAATTTTGAAAATACATTTAAGCTTCAAGAATTCAAAAGTACCTATAACTGGATTGATCACCAAACTAATGAAAATTGAAAAATTCAACGACTCTGATTATTTAAAAGGTGAAGATGAAGTTGTCTTAGACGTGGAATTGAACTCGAGCTTTGAATTCGAAACCGGATTAAACGAACAATTGACGAGTTGTTTCAACGTGAATGATGAATTGAGTTATGATATGCTCATACCAAATGATTTGGTGAGAACCGGCCAGTTTAAAAGTAATCTTTTGGAGACAAGGTATTGCTTATTATTTAAATTCATCTTACTTGATAAGGAAATCAAAAAAGTTTCCACTGAAGAAGCAAATGAAGACGACAATAACACTAACAAGACCGACTCTGATACTTATGAATTCACTGAAATTTACAAGGACTCAAAAGGTTCGTTGTATAGAGGTGTTGATTATATTTCAAATGGGATGGAGTTTTATTGTAAAATTCCAATTATATTGTTGAGCAGCTATGAACGAGATTTTGGAACAAAAATAGGAATATGAATCAAGGTATAGAGGTTAAATAGTTTCATCAAATGTGACAACTTTGGTCGAACTGTAGCTCTTCGTTCTAACAGACATATTTTCAATTACCACACATACACAAGAATTAGTAGTGTATTGGAATACCAATAGATTACTCTACAATGACGTATTATTGATAATTATCATCTCACGGTAATCATTTTGGGTCACTATCATCAAGTTGGAAGAATTGAGGAGAATGAGTGGATAATGCTCATAGGAGAATGATAGAATATGTGTAGTATGCTACATTTTTAGTCATGTTTCTATCTTTGACGTCATGAAAAGGGGTCTAACGATTTCACGATCAGCTTCAAAATGGTCAATGTTGATATCAAGAATTGGTGCTTGTCAATCCCCATAGAAAAAAACTCTCACAAGGTCTCTCATCTTTATTCCATTTGATAACTTATTGTTATTGTTATTGTTATGAACCAATTTCCACCCTGAAATTGCAAGTGAAATTTTTGAATTGCCAAAAAAAAAAACACAAAATTTAATCGAAATTTGGAGCAATTCAAAATAAGTGTTTGTAGATTTGAGTGTACAACAGACATAACATCGATATTTGTTTGAGTTGTAAACCATATATATAACTAAATGTCTGATGTATGTATTATAGTTACTGGATCAATTGCCAGTTGCTTGTTTAATTGGTTAAATTGACGGATGTTTGCTGTGAAATGCCATTTATTTTGATCTCTCCCTTTATTGGGTTGGGAAACAAAAAAACACGTTTATACTAACAATTATCATGAATAGCAACCTGATTTTCTTTCAGAGAAGGACAACAAGCCTGGGGAATCGATTTCAGCCGATGTCGTTGAGCAACAAGAACAGGAACAAAAATTAAGACAACCTGTTGCTCCAAGTTATAGAGGTTGGAAGGAAGTTGGAGGTTGGCAAGAAAAAGATACCTTGACCCCAGACGATGAACTGATGGACTTGCTTAGTAGATCCACTTTACTTGATGAGTATCTTCCAACCAAATTCTATGGAGATTGGTATCACAATGCTGGATTATTAGGTGTTGGTGGATTCCTTTCTTGGCTCTTGGGTAAATTGAGATTTTCAATTGCCTCGTTATTCTTTATCATTTTTATATTCTCACTGTTGTATCGTGTTTCGATAAGACAATACAGATCGTTTTTAAGAGATTTGGCTCAGAGAGAGTTTTCAATCAAGAAAATTGAAAATGATTACGAAACAATGGATTGGCTAAATACATTTTTGGAGAAATATTGGTTGTATTTGGAGCCTTCAGTCGCTGGAATTGTATGTGAACAAGTCAATCCAATATTAGCTGATAGTCCTGCACCTGCTTTCATTAAGGCTTTATGGTTGGACACCTTCACAGCCGGTACAAAACCACCAAGAATTGATTTGGTTAGAACTTTACCAAAAACAGGAGATGATGTCACTGTTATGGATTGGGGAGTTTCATTTACTCCAAATACATTGGCCGATGCAACTGTTAAGCAACGTAAAAATAAAGTGGATCAAAGAGTTGTCATCAAGGCTAAATTATTTGGTCTCACTATTCCTGTCTTGGTTGAAGATCTCTCATTCAGGGTTTTGGTCAGAGTTAGATTGAGAATGATGACTGCATTCCCTCATATTCAAACGGTTAACGTTTCTCTCTTGGAACCTCCTCAATATGACTTCGTTGCTAAAATTCTTAGTACTGCTGCTTTCAACTGGGAATTCTTGGCCATTCCTGGTATTTTACCCTTCATCAATAGAATGATTGTTAAATACGCAGGTCCAATGCTTATTACACCATTATCATTTCAACTTAACTTGCAACAATTGTTAGCTGGTGATTCAGTCACTGGAGCTGTTGGTGTCTTGAGAGTCAAGGCCAAACAGGCAAGAGAAATTAAAGGATTTGAAACCATTGATAACACATGTGATCCATATATCGAATTTGGATTTGGTGGTGCCGTTCAAACAAAGACTAAAACAATCGAAGACACTATCAAGCCTGTTTGGAATGAAGATGTGTTCCTTTTGGTCAACAATGTTGCTGAACCATTAATGATGAGAATGTATGATTGGAATGCTCCAAAGAAAGATCAAAACTTGGGTACCATCTTGTATGATATCAATCATGTATTGGATGACGCAAGAAGGTCTAATATCACTTTACCATTTTTGAGAAATAACAAACCTGTGGGAACTTTTGATTTTGATGTGGAATACATGCCAGCATTACATGGAAAGAAACTGATTGATGGTTCTTTCGAACCACCACCAGAATTGAACACTGGTATTATCAACATAACCATTGATGAAGGTAAGAACTTCACTAATGATGAAAAGGACAAGAAGTTTTCATCATTTGTTGAATTTTACCTTGATAAAGAGTTAATCTTGACTACTTCAACTGTTAAAGGTGCAGAACCAAAATTTGGTTCAAATATTGAAAAACTTATCGAAAACAAAGGTAGATCTACCGTTAAAATCTTGGTTAAAAATGCCAAGAAGGAGATCATTGCTCATTTGGTTACTAAATTGAGTGATTTAGCAGATGCTACCGATGTTGATAACACGTGGCACCCATTGAAGAAAAGTGAAGGTGAGATCAAAATCACAGCCAAATGGAAACCTGTTAATATCCCATACTTTGATTCTGCTTCCGATTACACTGAGCCAATTGGAGTTGTTCGTGTCTTTGTTGATAGCGCTAGTGGATTACGTAATTTGGAAACAGTTGGTACCATTGATCCATATGTTCGTTTGATGATGAATGGTTTCCAAAAGGGAAGAACTATTCCTCAAGATTCAACTTTGAATCCAGATTTCAAGGAAACCATTTATATTCCAATCACTTCTGTTAATCAAAAATTGACAATTGAAGCCATGGATGTTGAAAAGAGTCAACAAGATCGTACCTTGGGTTCTTTTGATGTCAAATTGATTGATTTGATCGAGAAAAAGGATGGACAATATATTCAACATGTTGAGGATAAGATGAGAGAAGGTAGATTAGTTCATAGGAAAGGTCCAAAGGGTACTGTTAAGTACTCGTTGTCATTCTATCCTGCAATGTCTGTGATGGATGCTAAGGAAATGCTGGAAGCTGAAGAAGCTGAAAAGGAGAAACTGCGTATTGCCGAGGAAGAAGCTCTGAAGTCTGATAAGGACAAAAAGAAGCTGGATAAGGACAAAAAGAAGCTGCATAAGAACACTGAAGAAGAAGATATTGTTCCGGATAATGCAAAGGCCAAATTATCATTGGATGAATTGATGTCCTACAAGCAAGGTGTTTTCGCTTACAAAGTTATCAGTGCCGATTTAGGGGGTCAAACTGGATACATTGAATTTTACTTTGACAAAGATGCATTTCCTCAATTCACTTCTAATAGAATTTCAAGAAAGGGTAAGGTCAACCAGAGTGGTGATTACACTGTAAAGGAATTGGCATATTCTAAAGTGAAGGTTAGAGTTGCTCATGACAACAATAGTAATATCTTAAAGAAGCCAATTCTGGAAGTTTCATTTTCCACAGCTGAATTATTGAAGAAATGTTTCTATCAACCTCAAGTTTTGAAATTACAAGGTGCATCCGCTGCCAAAATTGAGATTCAATGTTCATGGTACCCACTTATCATGGATTCGTTGCCTGAACAAGATTCTATCACAAATGCTGGTGATTTACACATTACTGTTGTTTCAGCTTCCAATTTACCTGCAGGTGATAGTAACGGTAAATCTGATCCATCCGCCAAATTATATTTAAGTGGTGTTGAAGACTCTATTTTCAAAACAAAGACAATTAAAAAGACTTTAAACCCAACATGGAACGAATCAACCACCGTTCAAATCAAGGACAGAGTTGATACTACATTACACATCAAAGTTACCGATTGGGATTTCGGTGCTGGTCAAGATGATTTCTTATGTTCACTGGATTTCCCATTGAAGGAGGTTGATCCAATAACACCTTCTGAATTCAGCGTTAATTTGAAAGATGAGAAAGGACAACCAGCAGGAGAAATAGTTTTGAAATTCCAATTCAAGCCTGATTATGTCATTGCCTTTACCGAATCCTCTGCCAATGGTGTCCTTGGAGCTGGAGGAAAAGTGATTGGTGCAGGTGGAAAAGTGATTGGTGCAGGTGCTGGATTCGCTGGCAAAGGTGTTGGAGCTGGTATCGGAGCTGGTGGTAAGGTGCTAGGAGCCGGATCATCTTTAGTTAAGGGATTGACTGGTAGAAAGAAGAAGGAGAAGGAGTGAAGATTTAAAACTTTTGTTTTGTGTAAAAAGATCTGTATAACCCGCTTAAAATTTCCGCTTTGTGATGTGTTCGCTTGTAACTGAATTAAGAGGAAAAAAAAACAAAACAAAAATACCACACACATCGAGGAGTGTGAAGATGAAGACATAAAAAGCTTGGTGGTGCATAATTGCTTGAAGAGATGAGTTAAATGTATGAATACTTGTACTTTTGAAAACAATGCTGCCCAATTCTAAAGACAAGCAGCTGAAACCGAAGAAAAGACGTACTTTCACCGGGTGTTATACCTGTCGTCAGAGGAAGATCAAATGTGATAATACTAAACCTTCATGTTTAAGGTGTCTGAAGTCCAAGTTACAATGTCTTGGATATGATATAAAGCTACGATGGTCAAGACCATTATCAATAGTCTCCAATAGACTCATAGAAATAGGCTCAGATGAGCCGGCTGAAGAACCGAACGTGACAAAGAGAAGAAACATTGCATTTATGAAATTTGATAAAAATTATGTATATGATCAAGATCTTGATCTGGATTTGAATTATTGTAATTCAGACAATTTGAAGAGATTCAATAGAAACAGTCTCAACAAGGGGCCATTTTCAATCTTCAATGGTGAATATTTTGGAGTGAAAACACCAGTCAAGTCACACGATTCATTGGTACTAGCTCCAGATCAATTTTTGATACGAACAAATGATAGTAATTTGAGATCAACATATAGTAGTAGTATGGATGATGATGAAGACACCACTGAAGTATGGGTGGATAAGAGATTTATCAGAGAGGCAAAGTCTACTTCATATTTTTTATTAAATGAGGTTACAGATAGTATTAAGGATATCAATAAGATTATCTTTTCCAAATATTTTGAAATGGAAAATGAGATGAG
Organism: Nakazawaea holstii; assembly: GCA_003706265.2. NCBI lineage: Eukaryota > Fungi > Ascomycota > Pichiomycetes > Alaninales > Pachysolenaceae > Nakazawaea > Nakazawaea holstii. The sequence continues at coordinate 15,356 of PPKU02000051.1, read as the reverse complement.
TATGGGATCTTTGATGAAGATGTATCGACGCGGAGAGTTATCACAGGGGATCATTGGGAATCGAATGATTATCTTGAACGAGTCATCTTATGAATTGGTGCGATTTTTCGTTGACAATATATATTTGATGATGCCAATCACATTCAAAGGTAATATATATGAAACTTTGATAGTTCCCACGATTTACCAATTTATTGGACAGATAATGATTGGGAATGAAAAGACTTTCAGTTTAAGTATTAAGACATTGATCATCAAACAAGTTTTGTGCCTTGCTAGCTTTCTCAAATATGAACAGTGTAAGGAATTTAAATATTTACAAATGAGCGTTGATTTTAGAAGAGAGATCATGTTTGAAATGACTGAGTTGATTTGCAGTTTGACCGATGGGAATGATGAATTTGTTAGAAATTCATATATGAATGGGTTGATTATCAATTATGAGATTAAAAATATTGTCTTAGTGTTCATCTTGATGATTAAAATCGATTATTTTATACAAATTTTGGAAAATTTCAACAAATGGTTCAAATTGACTGATAATTTAATATCATTTTTGAACAGTTATAACGATTCCATCTTGAATAATTTAACTTTTAAAAATGTGAATGAAAAATTGACATTGGACAAATTTATCAATTTGAAGAAATTGATCAAATTATACAGATTTATCAAGATTTTTTATTTTAGCACAGCCAAGATTGATATTGATAATTATGAATTGGGAAACGAAAAGGAGCTGTTTGAAGACATTATTGATCAGAATTATAATCTGATCAAGGGAGATTTCATCTTTGATGATGGTTTTAGCAAAATTGACGATTATCTTGACATAATGATCAAGAAACCACAAATGATCCGACTGGAGGATAAACCTACATTCACAATCAATTTTAATAATAATCAACTTGTGGACAGTGAAGAGGAAGAAGAAGGTACTGATGAAGAAACCGATGAAGGAGTTGATGAAGACACAAACGACGAAGAGGACGACGACGATGATGATGATGACAATGAAAAAGTGGCGATGATTGATATTCCACAACCAGATAACGATACAGTGTTCGTAGGAGATATTGAAGATGATGTGAACAAATTTTCCAGTATTGAATATATGTATGGATTACCCCTATCATTATTGGAATTGTTCAACAAGATTATAACATTGACTAATCATAAGAATTTTTTCACACGGAGGAAATTGTTCCCAAGGAATTATCCAAAGTTATGTTGTGATTTAGAGGAAGATTTATTGAATTGGAAGTTGACATGGAAATTGTTTGATGATTCTCACAAGTACAAATCTTTGTTCCATGAAATTTTGTACCATAACATTTTAAGTTTTTACAACAGCTTGTGTTTGTACTTTGAAAGAATCATCAAGGAAAGTGATCCATCGTTGTTACAAGATTATGTGAGAAATTCGTTGAAACATTTGAAAAGGTTGATAGAGATTGATGATTTGAATACAAAGATCTCGCCACTTTTTTGGAGTTATTTCATAAGCAGTTGTGATGCCATTGAACATGATTTACAATTGGAGTTTTCCAAAATTTCAGTGAAATTTGTGGGAAACAACTGGATCTCAAAACAGATCATATTAGAAGTGTGGAAAAAGAGGAGTGAAGGTTTCCACCAAGTTTGCTGGTTGGATATAGTTAAAAATTGGGATTGCGATGTGTTGCTTATCTGTTGAAAATTTTTGCAGCAGCCGCCGTTGCTGCTGCTGCACCGCAAAAAACGTTGAGAATAAATTTTTTTTTTCTCATGCTCAAACAATATCGCATGAAGGCGAGATGTATAATATTGGTTGGTACAGTATATAGATAGATATGCATGAGATAAGATAATGGTGCAATTGTGGAGTTATATTATGTTTCTAAGCATTATACTGCCGTATGCCGTATATATTAGAGTGTAAAGTAGTGCACATCCAGTACAAACCCGCCCAATGCGGAAAGTGTGTACCGGTGTGCCAAGTCACGTGAAGTTCCCTCAAAATTGTGGTGTTTGATGAAAAATGAAAATTTGCTCCCAAATAGAAAAGGGGATGATGATATTGGAATTATTACAAGATTTGTGGTTGACATTTGTTCATTTCAATATATTACTTATTACAGATCCACATCTTTTCAAATCCATTCATATACATATAAATACTACAAAGGATCTTCGGTAAACCCCCAGATTATTCCTTAAGACAAAAGTTTATCAATACAAAAAGTTTTTGGATTAGAAAATATTCAATAAAGTCCGAAGATGAGTAATGACAATATTTTAGGTGACCAATTCCTGAAGGATCATGAAGCCATTATTGCCAAAGATCATGAATTCAACAATGAACCGGACTCAAGTATATATTTGAACCAATACAATGAAGAGTTGGTAACGCCATTACAATATGTTCAAAATCTCACATCGAATCCAGGTACTAAAGTGAAGAATTATATAGTGAGTCTTTTCCCAATTGCTAGATGGATCTTGCATTATAATACACAATGGCTGCTTGGTGATATCATTGCAGGTATCACCGTCGGTGTTGTTATCGTTCCACAATCCATGGGTTATGCCCTGTTGGCTGGTTTAACTCCTGAATATGGTTTATATTCTTCATTTATTGGTGTCTTTATTTATTGTTTCTTTGCCACTTCAAAAGATGTCAGTATTGGACCTGTTGCCGTTATGTCAATGCAAGTTGGTAAAGTTGTTGCTAAAGTGCAAGCTGAATACCCAGATGCAAGTCTGCCTATAATAGGAACTTTTCTTTCTTTAATTTGTGGTTCCGTTGCCCTTGGTCTTGGTTTATTGAGATTGGGATTCATCTTGGAATATATTCCAAACCCTGCTGTCTTTGCCTTTATGACTGGTTCGGCATTGAATATTGTATCTGGTCAAGTTCCTCTGTTGATGGGTTATAACAAATTGGTCAACACAAGAGATGCAACTTATTTGGTTATTATCAACTCTTTGAAACATTTACCAGATACTAAAGTTGATCTGGCTTTTGGATTAATCAGTTTGTTTATATTATACGCTTGGAAATATGGTTGTGATTATGGTATGAAACGTTTTCCTCGTCTGAATAAGGTTTTCTTTTACGTTCAAGTATTGAGACATGCTTTTGTCATCGTTATTGCAACAGTTATTTCATGGGCTATCACTCATCCATATCAAAAGAAACATCCAGGTAAGAAAATTTTCAGTATCATTGGTAAAGTTCCATCAGGTTTAAAACACACCGGTGTTATGACCATCCCACCTCATGATGTCATGTCAAAGATTGCAGGTGAAATTCCTGTCAGTACCATCATCTTATTATTAGAACATATTTCAATTTCCAAATCATTTGGTAGATTAAATGATTATAGAGTTGTCCCAGATCAAGAATTGATTGCTATTGGTATCACCAATTTAATCGGTACTTTTTTCAATGCGTACCCTGCCACTGGTTCATTTTCCAGATCAGCTTTAAAGGCAAAATCAGGTGTACGTACACCATTGGCTGGTATTTTAACTGGTGCTGTCGTGTTGTTGGCTTTATACTGTTTGACAAAGGCATTTTACTATATTCCAAAGCTGGCTTTATCGGCTATCATCATTCATTGTGTTAGTGATTTAGTTGCATCATATAAAGTATCTTGGAGATTGTATCAAACTTGTCCACTTGATTTCCTGATTTTCATCATTGGTGTCATTATCACTGTATTCGCCACAATTGAAGATGGTATCTATTTCACAGTTTGTGCATCTGTCGCTGTTATCCTTTGGAGATTATCCAAACCAAATGGTGTCTTTTTAGGTAAGGTTTCCGTTGCTGAAGTTGTCAATCCAAAGATTAACAAATCTGGTGATAATGATTCAACTACTGAATTTATCGACATTACCAACAATGAATCAAAGAAGACTGCAACTTCTGCTAATTCATCATTTGATGACGTTTCCACAGAAGTCAATTTCCATACAAGATGGGTCCCATTGCCAAATAGATCTTCAACTTTGCATACTTCACTCATTAATACGGATATCGATATCGTTCCACCACCTCCAGGAGTTTTCGTTTTCAGACCTTCAGAATCATTCACTTATCCAAACAGTTCAAGACAAATTGATGTCATCTTGGAAGAAGTTAAAGCTGAAACCAGAGCTCATGAATCTAAAATTTACAAATCCACTGGTGATAGGCCATGGAATAATCCACCACCTTTGAATTATTCCACTTTACCAGTTGTCGTTGGTTTCAATAAACTTTTCAAAAGAAAGAAGGATCAAGAGGATATTTACCATAATGATTCAGATAACTCCATTGAATCTCAAGAAGTTGATTCTAGACCATATGCTCGTATCATTCATTTTGATTTGTCACAATGTACTGGTATGGATTCCACATCTATACAGGCATTGGTTGATTTACACAAGCTGATCTTCAGATATTCTGGTGTTGACGTTGAATTCCATTTCAGTGGTATCATCTCACCATGGATCCGTAAAAGTTTAATAGCTGCTGGATTCGGTAAACCTCATTACTACGACAAAGAATACAGAGATCTCGAAGAGGAGATTTCAGGTTCTAAATACTATGCTAATGTTGGTGTTGCTGGTGATAATAGAGGATTAGTTGCCACTTTAGATACTGACACTCCTTTGTTCCATTTGGAAATTCCAAATTATGCTTGAGACAGATTTTCCGTTTACGCTTTGCTTTTATTTTATTTATTATATTTGGTGTTATTTGATTTTTAGTGTTTTGTGGTTTTTTAAAAAAAACTGTTCATTTGTATTTTTGGATGGCATATTGGTTTTGCTTCGATAGAAAATTTAAATATTAAAAAGACTTGCATTGTAGAGTTTGTTCCAGCTTCTATTTATAACAGAGTCAGTCTTAGACTTGTGTCTCAAGCTCGTTGTAAATTAGAGTTTGACTGAAAGTGTTTTACAACACGAAATTTCAAGGGATATACATCCACTTCCCCCCTGATGAAAAAGGTACTATACATCCCATAAATCCAATAATACTGAAGCAGCTTTTCGATTTTTAACTGTTGAGCTAAGCGCCTTAACTAGCTATTGTTTTTCAGCTTTTATTTGCACTGGCAAACATCTCATTAACTTAGTTCATATAAAGACCACCTTTGATTGGATATGGAATGTCATTGATATGCCTATTTACGTGGGATGTGCGAAGTATCAGTATTTCACACTCTACAGTCATTTCCTTACAAAGATAAGAACTTGAAATACACAACATTCCATAAGCTTACTTTCAAGTCGAGATGATTCTCTGCCTGTAAAACCGTCAATATCTCTTCAAGTGCAAATAGAAAAAAAACACAAAAAAAATCTTGACTACTGTGAGATATTTATGGCTTGATAATGATGAATTGTTCCAGTAAGCTACGAACACCGTCCCAAGTGACATTAAAGCATCTTCACTTCACCGGAATAAGGCCATATGAACAGGGTAGTCTTATCCAGTCGTACATAAGCAACCAACATGTCTTGGCTAAACTTGACAAAAATCTACCGAAACCATCGCAGACGATTCTTTCATTTGAGTTCAACTCTATATACACCGGTGGACGTCGTGAAAAATTGAGAAGCCATGATTATTTCCAAGATAAACAAGTTCCATTCATTCAAACTTCAAGAGGTGGAGAGATCACGTATCATGGTCCTGGACAAGTAGTTGTATATCCAATCCTAGATCTTTTAATTTTGAAATTGAAATCAAAATGTTATATCGACACTTTGGAACGAACGATCAAGAAAACATTACATGGTCTTGGAATCTCAACGGTGGATAGCAAAAATACAGGGGTTTGGGTAGATGAAAAGACAAAGATATCGTCTATAGGTGTTAATATACAGAGATCGATAACGTCCCATGGCATAAGTATAAATAATGATCCAGATTTGAAATACTTTAACGATGCCGATTTGGTCATATGTGGATTGCCCGGTACGAGGCAAACTTCTGTACGGGAGCAATTGGGCCATTGTCCCACAGTGGAGAAATTAGGTGAGTTGTTCGTTGATGAACTTGCCGCGGATTTAAAAATTAGTGATGTTCAACATTTGGAAATTGACAAGAATTTCAATGAACTGAATATCAAAGATATAGACATGTATATATATGATTAAACAAAATTTAACAGTTTTTGTTTACATAACTTGCCGAAATGCAAAAATATTAAGAATGTATTATAATTTGAATCAGTTTCTTTGGTAAACTGTAACTCCGCCCACCAACAAACCTGCCAGAAGAAAAACAGTTGCTTGAAATAAGCCTGGCTTTAATATTTGACTTGTCTTTGGATTCGCCAACGTCTTGGGTACCGTATCCTCATCTGGTATTCCCGGACTGTCGCTATCTATTATCACCTCATCTACTTCATCATTATCATCGTCATCGCTCTCACTATCCTTCTTTCCGATTTCAAAGCCATTCCCACTTTCATGTCCATTAGTTATAGTCAACCCCGTATCATCTTCATTAGGAGTTGACTTTATATTCGTGTCTTTGGCTTTGATTATTTCCCCAGTCTGGAAATTAATTATTAACTCCTTCTCTTTAGACAATTCGTCATACTTGTGATTCAACAAGTCTATTTGGTTTCTAAACTCATTCAACTCTTCATCTTTCGTCTTCATCTCATCTTTAAGTTTCTGTAAAATTTTTTGTGTCTGTTCTTGAGTTTCATCTTTTTTAACTATTTCCTTGATTAACATTTCATTTTTTTCACTCAAGAGCTTGATCTTACGATTGGAATCATCAATTTTAGACAAGTTTTCGTCAAGACTTTCTTGTAAGACCCCATTTGCCTTTTGATTTTTGCTCTGAATAAACTGTTCAAACTGGTCTAAATTATCATTATAATTGATCAAGAATTTGTGAATCTTGTTCAATTTTTCATTTTGCAAAAATTCATTGTTTATTGTAATCAACAATTGCGAGATTGTCTCTTCCAATTTTGATGAATTTTTAATGTTTGATGAAGGGTAGAGCCCGCTTATTGAAAAGTTATTCTCCAAATTTTTGCTTTCAGTAAAATTTGTAGCCAAGGCACTCAATAAATTATCCTCATACATATCATTGACGACATCTCCATAGATCAAAGCATCTACCGCATTATTGAAAAATTCCTTTTCATCAATTTTTCTCTCTTGATCTGACTTGTAGATAGAATCGTTATATTCCTTCAAATCCATCAATAACAAGTCAGTAACTTCACAGCTTATCTTTTTATGAGCTGTTTGATTTTCCAAATTAGAACCAAGGTCAAATTTATCATTTATTTTCAACTCATAGCTTTTGAATGGCTCAATCTGTTTCGAGTTGATATAAGTACCATTGGAAGACTTCAAATCTCTGATGAACAATGCTTTTTTATCCGGATCAATGAACAATTCGGCATGATTTCTTGATAACACCCTTGAATCAAAAAATCCATTTGTTGGTTTACTTTGCACTTTCGAACCACCCGGTCTACCAAATTTCAAAGTCTCTGGAATTTGTGGCACAATTAGTGTTTTGGATTCAAATGTCCCATTCAATGATCTTATTTTCAAAACCCAAACCAACCGTTCTAATGGCGTTACTTGTTGCTGGAATGTACTGTTTAAACCATTGGTTCGTAATGACAGCTGCTGCTGTTCATGCGAGCTAGTTGGATTGTAGTTGGATTGCGTCTTGGACGACGATCTCTTCCTCGTTATTATTCCCGACGTCGAAGCTGACAGTGATCTTGGAGGTGGTGGTGGATTATGTTGTTGTTGTTGTTGTTGTTGTTGTTGTTGCTGAATCATCGATCACAGTTTTGTCCTAAAACAGGGTTGATGTGTCATCAAATTATCCAAAGAAGACGATAAGCTATTATACAAGCCACTGCAAGACGATTAAAGCGTAAATGGAAGTTGTCTCTGTGTTTAAACAGACTTGTCTACTGCTTCTCAAAAACAATTTCCTTCGCAAGAAAATGTTATTACCGAAAACGGAAGGTTTAGGTCAAATATACACTCTATATTCATTCATTCATAATGCCGTCAACACTTGATTGAGTTTTTCAACCACTTCGAAACACTCTTCAAAAGTGTTGTATAATGGTATGGGCAGCAACCTTATCACATCTGGTCTTCTTTCATCACAAATGATACCGTGTTTGTGGTTCAAATTTTTGCTGACGTTTTCCATAACGTTGTCATTGACATTGTCCTTATGTGGTAAAAATAAGAGAGACAATTGAGCACCTCTGTCCTTACCGGTGATGATGGTGAAACCTACTTTATCAACGGTTTTGAAAGATTCTTCTTTAGTGATGAAGTAAGGAGAGGACATCAAAAGCTTTTCCAAATAGTTTGTTATCGCCACGCTTTTCAATCTCAAGGTTTCAACACCACCAACTCTACTGAATATCTTGAGGGAACTGTGCAACGAAACAACATCAATGACACTTGGATTGGATTGTCTGAATCCAAGGGCACTCTCAATAGGCTCAAATTGTTCCAACATTTTAAATCTTTTCTCAGAATTATTTCCCCACCAACCGGCCAATCTAGGTACATATTTGTTAGTGTCTTTATAACTGGTAAAGTCTTCATGGATATAAACACCACCAATACCACCTGGTCCAGAATTCAAGTACTTATAAGAGCACCATACGGCAAAGTCAACGTTCCAATCGTGTAACTTCAATGGAACGTTACCGACCAGATGGGCTAAATCCCAACCGACAATCAAGCCCTTGGTTTTGGCATGATTTGTGATGATTTCAATATCAAAGTACTGACCTGTGTAGTATTGAATACCCGGTAACAAGATCAATGCCAACTCCTCGTGGTTCTCGTCGATGGTTTGCAAGATGTCTTCAGTTCTAAGTGTGTATTCACCAGGTCTTGGTGATAATTGAATGATATTTTCCTCAGGATCAAGATGATTCAATTGTAAAATGTTGTAAAATGCAAAGAAATCACTTGGGAACGCCGATTTCTCGAATAAAATCTTTCTCTTCTTACCAGAAGGTTTAAAGAATGAACAAAGCAATGCGTTCAAATTTGCAGTCAATGACCCCATACATGTTACTTCGTTCTCCTTTGCACCAACAATAGGTGCCAATAATGGCACAACAGGTAAATCAATATCGACCCACGAAGTTTTTCCCTCGGATTCTTGAGGATGTCTGAAATGGGATTCAACAGCTCTAGCAGACCAAGCATCTAGTTCGTCATTAATTGCCTTTCTAGTCGATTTAGGCATCAATCCTAATGAATTACCACAAAAATAAATTGAATCACGTTCAGGCGTTGAGCTTTCTATACCGAGGGAGCCCAAAGTCGGGATATTGAACTCATCTTTGTAAACCGGATATTGAGAATCCAACTCTTTTGCCTTGACTAACTCAGACATCTTGTTGTTGAAGCTGTTTGTATATAATTTCAATATTTCGCCGTGAGTAATCTTTTCGAATCTTTTTTTGGCCTTTTTTTTTCGAGGGAGAGAAAAAGAGGAAAATAGCCTACAATTGAAGTTTATATAAAACAGAATGGAAATAATTAAGCTTATACAATAAATCATTGACCACCTTCTTTCAAACTACTTCTACCAGCTTTCAACAACTCATCACATAACAAAAGGTTTGAGGCTATACCAGTCAGACCTGAGATAGCATTTCTCAATACTCTAAATGAATCCCAAACACCTTCAATAGTTGGGTCCATTGGTTCTCCACTTAACAAATCAACACCAACAACTCTACCATCTTCCAAGTCATCTTGACAATTAGCTATGGTTTCCAATTGATCGAAACCGGCATTGGAAGCCAATGTCTTTGGTATGACTAATAAAGCATCCGCAAATGCATTTATACCGGTCTTGGTTCTACCTTTGGTCAACTTGGAAGCATTTGAAGTTAAATGATTGGAAGCACTCAAGAAGAATGCACCGCCTCCTGGTACCAAGGATTTATCCTTTATAACGTTGGCAACTGCTCTCAATCCATCTCTTACTGCGTCTTTGGTTTGTTGGACAACATGGTTTGTTGCACCTTTGATCAAAATTGTACATGATTTTGGATTCACATTTTCAGTGACAAAAGTGAATTTTTCTTCACCAATGGTGTGTTCATAAACCAAACCGGAGAATCCTAAAATCTTTGGTGATAAATCATCGACAGAGTTTTGTGCTTCACCACCACAAACTAATTGTAATCTTTCCATATTACGTCTCTTGGCTCTTCTCAATGCAAGAATACCATTCTTTGCTAACACATCTAATGACATTGGATCAATACCCTTTTGATTTATTATGACAAACCCTTTCTTAGGATCCAATCCACAAACTTCGTTTTTCAAATCAACAATTTTCTTCAATTTGTCATCGACAAATTTCCTCTCACTGGCGACCAATTTCTCACGTTGTTCAGCGCTTGAATAATAGAAACCTGAATTAACCTCGGTCTTTTCGTATTCTAATGAGACATTTAAAATCAAAATATGAGCATCAGTGAGTTGTTTTGGCATATCTGGATGTCTTGCACCATGATCTAAGACTAAACCTTTCACTAATTGGGTATCTTTGGCTGACTCGTGCATCATTGACATTATTTCAACCATATGTAAATCTAATGATTCTTCATCTTGAACTTGTAATACAGCATCAGTGACAATTGGAGTCAATACTTGAGCCAATTCATTATTAACTTTTGTGGATAATGAAGACCTTGCTACTTGTAACAATAATTCTCTATCTATAACCTCCGGTTTAGTGACAAAAGCATTCAAATATTTCAAAGTCTCCTCTCTTGCAATTTCAAATCCATCAACAAGAACTCTTGGATGTACACCTTCTTCGATGAATCTATAAGCCTGTTTCAACAATTCACCAACCAAAAGTACAACAGTTGTAGTACCATCCCCGGTGATCTCATCTTGGGCACCCGCGGCACGTGCAATCATAACTGCAGTTGGATGTTGGATCTGCATCTCTGATAGTAATACTTTACCATCCTTGGTTAATTTGATATTACCTGAACCATCAACTAACATTTTCAAAGTACCTTTTGGTCCCAAATTTGATGATAAAACACTTTGCAAACCTTGAGCTGCTGATATATTAACTTGCAAGGCTTGTTGCCTTTTCAAAGACTCAGCCTTTGGATTCAACAATTGAATGGAAGACATGACTTTTAACGAGTTGGGTTTAATATAACTTGTTCAATTCAACTTGTTTGTTAAAAATTTTCGACTTTTTCTTTTCATCACTTTTTTTTCTTTGATTTATTTCTCTGTGGGCGTTTTTTTAAGTAAATTTCGAAACCAACGCGTTTTGGAATCGAATGGATAAGGGTATTCTATTCTTCACTTGTAAGATATCACAAGTTCCTGTCTATGACATTGAATTTACACAAGAGCCTACAATGTAAGCTCTTTTAAATGCTTATAACTTCTTAAAACGGCGTTCCCAAAAAAATTTACGTGATCTCTGTCACAACTTCGAGATAAATCATCAATCAACATCACTTCCGTACAACTGGAAACAGCCTTTGTTCTACTTCAAAAATAAAAGGTAGAGATGTCACGATGAAGCTTACTGTAAACCATCACAACTCAATTATGCTGCCATTAAAGTTGCAAGTTGCAGAAAAATGACAAAAAAAGAAAACTGCCATCCCCGGGAATCGAACCTGGGTTTCATCGGCCACAACGATGTGTACTAACCACTATACTAGGATGGCTTATTTGCGGAAAAATTTTTAACGCACTAAAATAGACCGTGACTAGTATTTCCTAGATAGGAAAATAGGGGCTGTGTGTCAGAAAACACATCTTTCTCATCTCAAAGTGTTATCATTCAGGTAAGCCTTGTGGTGATTAGATCATGTCTTTGTAGAGTATTTTATGAGCCACATGTTTTCTGGATTTTAAAACTGGATTGATGATGAGATGAAGAATTAGGTTTCTACCAATTGAGATATATACCATATAGAATAGTTACAATCAAAAACAAATTTATCATATCATATCATATCATACATTGTTGCTGCCATTCTGCACCACTAGGAAGGCAAAAGCGGTGTAGTTCTAGAGCACCTTAATTTAAGAGCGTACGCCTATCATCTATTAAAAAATCCTTTTAATTCTTCCAAAAATATTTTGGGCAGTATGATAGCTCAACAAAGGCCTGCTTCCAACATCAAAAGATAACTTTCCGATTTCAGGATTCTTTCTTTTGACTTCTCTTTAAATATCTAGACAGCTTATACCTCGCGAATACTAGATCACACAGTCACAAAGATCTTGAAGCAGGGTAAAGAACTGGTAAATTAAGTCCCACATTTCCCTCTGATAAAGATCTGAGTATCAGCAAATATTCCCGCATGTTGGGACATGACTTAACTAACAGCGCAAAAAAAGATACAATTGACAGAGCAGAAGCTAAATGCATCAATGAGGATCAAAAAGAGCATTGTCGTTTATTTTGTTTAGTGGTAGAGACCACTTCTTCAGACTGATATTTCTAATTTTCTTCTGTATACAGGTTAGATAGTAAGAGGTGACTTGATTTGATAATTCTTCAGCTGTTACTATTCGATATAAAGCCGTACACAGCTACTGTGGTAGCAATTTTGGGGATGTCCGCGTTGCCAAAGGGTTATACAATTTGGTGAACCGCTTGATTGATAAGAACATTGCCCACAATAACATTGGCCTATTCAAGCAATTAGTGCATTCCCGACCAGCTTCATTGCATCGACATAGAAACATATTTACGAATTTGTATCTCTTTAGAATTGAAGCTCGGATAAATATGCACCACAGAATTGATTCAATGTATTTTTCACCTTATAATTTTTGCCAAAAGTGATTGCCTTTGAAATGAAATAAAGAGGACTCTTCTTTGATTTCAGTTCAGGGGTATTACTATGATTCATTATTACATCAGCTCGATTACACTTGAATTGACTTTTCTACAACAAGCCTTCGGCTTCCCAACTTTATTGACATGTCCAAATGCGACGGTCATGCATCATTATCGTGCAATTTCTCTAATTAAGTTTTGACTTTGGGCACGAGTGCTCATACTGGAAAGGCCATTAATATTAGATTATGGTTCAGTTAGATAAACATCGGATGTTAAATTGTTAAAATATTAATTTTTTTCTCGGCTCAGTTGTAAGAAATGATCACAGGCAACAACCATCAGTAATTTTCCTCTGGGCTAGCATAACAATTGAAACTACATAGGATGATGTGGCTTGTTAAGCCTACCTTTGAATGTATTCTCGTGAGGAAAATTTGACACATTGTCGCTTTTTACGCCTTCATACCTTGGCTCAAAGTTTGCCTGAAGTTCAAAGAACAATAGAAAAATATTGGGGTAAAGCCTCGTTCAAATGACTTCGTGGGGTGTTTTTTTTCATCAAGAGGGCATCAAAATCACCTGTATTTGATAAGAAATGCCAACATGGAGTCTGTTAATTATTCCAAGTCCCGTCGAATATGCTTGAAGTGTAAACTTTGTTTAATTAATAGATACGAATGGGAAATCAATATAAATAGAGTACCAAAAGTGCATTTATTAATTTAGGAGCTTTATCAAGAATAATACAGTTACATATTACAAAAATGACATCATCTACACAAAGAAAAACTGCTTTGATAACCGGTGGAGCTCAAGGTATCGGTGCTGCCATCGCCACTGAATTGGCCAAAGAAGGATTCAACGTCGCCTTGGCTGACTTACCATTTCAAGAGAAGAAAGCCTTGGAAACAATTGCTGAGATCCAGAAAGTTGCACCAGATTCAAAGGGTATTTTTATCGCTTGTGATACCAGTAAAAGAGATCAAGTTTTCGCTGCTGTTGACAAAACTTACTCTGAACTTGGCTCATTTGATGTGATTATCAATAATGCTGGTATTGCCATCGTTAAAGGTTTGTTGGAGACTACCGAAGCTGATATGCTAAGAATTCAGAGTATCAACACAAATGGGGTATTATGGGGAATTCAAGCAGCAGCTGAAAAATTTATTGAGTTAAAACACCCAGGTGGTAAAATTATCAATGCGTGTTCAGTGGCTGGTTTCATGGGAGTTCCACCTTTAGGAGCATACTGCTCAACAAAATTTGCTATCAAGGCATTGACTCAAACTGCAGCTAAAGAATTGGCAAAGGACAAAATTACTGTAAACTCCTATTGCCCTGGTCTTGTCGACACACCAATGTGGGATATGATTGAGTCAAAATTGGCTGAACTTTTCAATGCTCCTCCTGGGGTTTCAACGAAGAAATTTCTTGAAGGTGTTGCATTAGGTAGACTTGTTAGACCGGACGAAATTGCTGGTTTGGTTTCGTTTTTGGCAAGCCCTAAATCTGATTATATGACAGGACAGTCCGTTCTTCTCGATGGAGGTATGGTCTTCCCATAAGCTAGGGTCATTTCATTCTCAATGCAATTTTTAGTTATTACACAATTTTGTAGAAATGTAGGAGCTATCTGAGCCTGCTGTTACATTCTCGACAGAACTGTCATCCACATATTAGTGCAGTATTGGGATTCAAATCTTTACATGAAAGAACAGAGTAAAAAAATATACTGTTGAGTTTTGTTCTGTTGTAAGTACTATAAAAGGGATTTCTAAAAGGTACTGTCCAGTTTCATGTAGTGATTGGTTTCTTTAAATCAAACTATACATTCAACAGAAGTAAAGTTACTCTTGCAAGTCAAAGCAAAGTAAATCTGTGAATTTAAAGAGATTTTGAAAGAAAGATACAACAGATATGATTAGAACTCAGAAAGTCTGTTGGTATGATGAAGGGAACAGCTCAAGAGCTGATAGAGCAGACAACGATCATTTTCATCAAAACCAAGTAACGCTACGTATGAAAGAGACAACAACGGTTCAGGAGTTCAATAGAAGATACAGGTGTTGGATGAAAGGCGCTAGACATTTCTCCAGAAAGAGGCTCTTTACTGATTTGTACTTAGCGTGTCTCAAAAAAGACATTCGCAAAAATGTTGCTAGTGGGAGCTATAATAACTTGGACGAGTTAATGTTGATATGCGAAGAGCTAGAAAAATCAAATTATACTGGAAAGGAAAGCTTTGATAGTTCTCGGAAGAGGAGAACCAGTACTGCCCGTGTTCCTGAATTTAAGAAGAATAAGAATACACCTTACTTCGAATGATTCAATAACGATGTATTCAATGGTGATTGTAGTTTGGATCAAAGAGGGCGAGAACTTGTTGCCAGTTTAGCACCTAATTACGGGGAAGATCAGGGGCTTAGGATGAGAAAAATGTTGATAAATATGTATAGATTATACAATGTGACTGCTACCCAACTTAAATGCACAAATAAACCCC